>OMLM01019928.1:0-33948 GCA_900302695.1 Helostoma temminkii | reverse complement strand
GTTTGACAGCTCATTACACAACAGTAGCAAAACTAACCTGAGGTTTGTACCTGTATTCTTACCAATGAAAGTAACTTTTATTTGGATTTCACTCAAGTGAAACTACATAGCTTTCGTTTTTGAACTGATCATTCTGGTCAAACAGGTGAAAGTCAGCACCTAGAATGTACAGTCGCTAAAATATTAACCAACAGCCTCACACTAATGTCGACATCTTGCTCGGACTTCGTGTGCCAGCTACCAGCAGGATACAGCATTTGGCTTATGTCCTATCCTCACTTCAACAGAGGAGAACAGACAGTCTGCTGGGACTGATAGGTGCATATGGAAAATTGGTTTATATATTTAATTATCCAGTTCTAATAACATACTATACACACATGTAAGGCATAAACATAAACTTTCACATAAACCCAGTCCATTTTAACAGCTGCCTTGAATTGTGACTGTATTATACCATATAGTATTATACTGTACAGCTTTAACCGACTGTATTTAGTCAGGGACAATACATCTCAGTGAGATTATAAAAGATTTATTAATCAAGTTTGAAATGTGAGCAAAAACATCAAAACAGCCTGTAAAAATGTGGGTTTGAAGCAGCGTGTTATGACTCAAATTTCACATTATTGCAAATGAATTTCCAGTGCACACTAATAATGACTCCTCATAATGTGCAATGTTATGCTAATGCCACACATAATTAGACTGGGGCAGCTGTGACCTTACATACAATATATGGTACTGCATGTGTGGGTTTTATAGAAGGCACTAGATACAGAGGAGGTAAAAAAGCAGAATGTTTTACAGGCACAGATGCACACAGTCTGTAAAGATTACTGCCACGGCAGATTCAGGCATGACATGCTCTACTAATGATCATATTACTCCACATTCACCTATAAAGCTCACCACATTCAGAGAATGCAGAGGAGTAAGGAGAGAGGGGGTGGTTAGGATAAGGTTTTAAAAGGAGGTGAAATAGAGCGATAGAGAGAGGGGAAAACAAATGCATCGTTATTATGTGCTAAATAAATTATATTAACTAAATAGGCTTTGGAAACAATATAATTTTTCAATGTATTGGGATTATTATTAATATATGTGTAAATACCACCATGGGCTTTCTTTTAGAAATGGGCCAATTTTTACAGACAAATAATTTCACATTTAAACACTAGTTAATGTCTGATGGTTCTCTGATTTCAACATGAAGGAAATTACAAAAGTACATCTTAAATGTTGTAAAAACTTAAAAAATGTTCCTTTTATTTTGATCATTATATTAACATTCAGGAATATTCACTAAATCTTTTTTTAAACAAGATTGAACTGCTTCTCTTTAACCACCTCAGCTTGTTAATTAAAAATATCCAAAAAAGGCAGATGAAACATGTGTCAGATCTCTGAGGTCTATTAATATTAATATTCTGCTATTCTACTGTGTCTGCATGGAGATCACACCTGTAATAGTACTGTGTTTAAATGTGTCTAACAAAACTAACACATCTTGCATTTTCTTTCTTCGTTTATTTGTTATAGCTTTGTGTGTACTGTATAGAAAGTTAACTATGAAGAAGCGCTGCACTGATGGTCGATCAAGTATCATAATTGGCTGATTTATGTTTGTCATTAGCCACTTGTGTTGACTTTTCCAACTTAATTTCAATTGTTGTGTCAGTGGTCAACCATATGTCATAAAAACTATGAGCCAATTTGAGGCCATTAGCAGAAAACAATACCCGTGTCGTCCATCTGGCAGCGACACTTCTTCTCTGATGTGTTTTAGAAATTTCAGACTATAATCATATTCAGGAAAATTAAATTATATATGAACAGAAGGCAGTGGCCGTGCTGCCAAAATAGACATTTTGCATTCACGACGGATGAGTAGACCACTCTGAAAAAGAAAGAAATCTTGGCTGTGGCCACTGAGTGCACAATCAGATAAAAAAGTGTAGACTGCAGTCTGTGTGAAGATGGTACTCACACATCTAGGTTTAACAAGTTTAACAATTCAGGCTGAAAGGGGAGATGAGCAGAGACAACGTGAGTGTCTCACAAAATACCTGTTGTTGCCAGCTGCATACTGCTTCATAGTGATTGCCTAAGCATTATGAGTACCAATGTGAGGATATGTTATTGCTTTAGGACACATAAATACTTAAATGATCACTGACTATTTTAAAATAATTAAGAGTCATGTGACTGCATGATTTGCATGACTGAATCTGTGTCTTCGTGAAGTTTTACTGATTATGTTTAATGAATCACCAAACTCAGTTGTGTACTTTATTTGTGAGCACACAAACTGAAAATGTTTAAATTATACCAAAATAGTAATTTCTTCATATGGAATAAAATGAAACCAACAAAGAAATTAATCATCATTAACCAGTTTTGGCCTCTTGGAAGTGATGAGAGCAACTTTAACAAAGTACCTTAAAAAAGTGATTGGGCAACGTGACACACATAAAGCAAACACAGACCCAAAGTAAGCAGATTATTCAAATAAATCAAAGTTAAATTACATTAATAACTGCATTTAATAGATTGGATATCTCAAAGGTGTACAGTATATGATGTGTGTAAAGGTGTGTATATGTGTATGTGTGTGTGTGAGAGAGAGAGAGAGAGAGAGAGAGAGAGAGAGAGAGAGAGAGAGAGAAAGAGAGAGAGCTGTTGAAATGGAAGTAACAGACTCAGGGAAAGACAGTGCAAGAACTGATGCACTGAAAATACAGTACACACCAGACGCCAGTCTATCCTCTGTACAATGCATGGCTGTCCAGAACAGGTAAACTGGCAGTTTCTTTCATTCCCTTTCTTCTTGCTCTGGACATTCAGGCCTTTAATGGAAGATAACTACAGACTAACTGCTCAACTGTTTAAATGACAAACTTTAGTTTTATCTTGAAGCAAGGCAGGGTTTTATCAGAAGACGGATCAGTAGAACAGGATCAGGGGTGACTGTGAGGAATCGACTGTGCTGAGGTTAATGCAGCCGAAAGATTTTCTGTTGGACCGTCTTGATTAGATTAGCAATCTTGTCATTCCATCTTAGTGTTTTCAGATGGAATATGGCCGACTCCAGTGAGCTCACAGCGGCGGCTTGGATTAATAAGGGGAGATTGGCTTGTGGATTCATAACACCCAACACGGCTCTCCAGTGTGTTAGCAGTGTAAAGGTCAAGGCTGTTGTTGGCAAGCCGAGACAGCAATCTAACAACCTCTTTCTGGTAGACAGGCTTCGTTTCTGTAATCTAAAAAGTTTGTTGTCTGGAAACTTGAGCAGCTTACATGCAAAAGGTCTCTAAAGGCAAACATAGTGCTGTACATTTCAGTTAGAACCCCAGCTCACCTTTTATGGCCCAGTGATTATTCGTTATTGGGCATGTATACATTCAGTGTGACAAGTGTATATCTATGTCTATGTCAGTTTTGGTGTGGCTGTACAATATGTGAGGGCTCTCTTGCAGCGTTAAAAAAACACGGATGCTGTTGTTTGTTTACAATGATTGAAACAATCATTCAAAATTGCATTCAAAAATGTTGCAGCAGGTATCAATATGGACTGGATTTATACTTGGAGAAGCTAAGCTAATTGTTGTAGCTTTGAAAAGTAAAGTGGCCAGCTAGTGCTGCAAGGCTGAATAGTCCATTTCTGCCAAATTCCACTCCAACTATTTGTTTACTATGTTTTCCACAGAAAATGTGTTCTTCACAATTCCAAGTTCAGGTCACCTGAGTTACACATTTTTTCTAAACTATTCACAGTTCCCTTCTAAGCCACATTGGCTTTTTGGAAACCTTAAAGCTGTCTGAAAAAATTTGTGTTTAAACATTATAACAATAAATCTCTTTGTACATTTGTGGCTACTCACCATCGGACCACCTCATGGCATCATCCAGGTTTGGTGGAAGTCCCTTCCACAGTGTGCTGTCTTTAGGATAGCCCAGGTCCATACGCCTCAGGTGGTCATCATAACGCCAGTAGTGGTTGTCTTTGAAGAAGTAGGTTTTGTCATTGTGCAGCCAAACAAAGGCTGCATCCACTCCTTCCAAAGGTAGACCAAAGTCACTGATAGGACGAGGGTAACCTTCTTCAACGTTATTGTCTTTAAATACCCAGTACTTTAGACCTGAGGTGAGAGAACAGATGTAACGAGTGAGAAGACAACTATAACAGAAACTACACAAATCATTATGCAACACTACCAGAAACCTGAAATCTGAGATAATTACCTTTGAAAAAGACTATTTTGTGGTCCCCAGGTCTCTCGTACACAGCATCCACACTGTCCAGATTGGGCGGAAGGCCCCTCCAGAAGCGATGAATCTGAGCCGGACGAAGAGACACCAGGTGCTTCTCTCGTGTTAGTCGCCAAAAGTACTTTCCTGTGATGGACAGGAGCATATGAAAGTTTAAAATATCTTTATAATATTGTGCAGGAACTAAAACAACACAAATGTAAACCCTCCTTTATGTGAACAGGTCTTAATATTCGGCAATAAATAAAGCACTAGGTCACAGGAGGAGAAGCATTTGCAAATACACACCATGTGGTATGATGTTTAAAAATTATTACTAATATAACTATTAAACATGTTTTGGTTACTGATACCTGTATTGCTTTTTATATACACTAGCTAGATGAGCCAGAAAAGATTAATCCAAGCTCAGGAAATAATATGTATGTAGAAAGACAGCCTGGCAGCTGCAGGGACATAAAGTTTAGACTGCAGAATAGGTGATGTTGTGTGAGGCTGTGATATGAGCCCTGGGAGCTGCACATGACTTGGCTTTCAATTGATCCATCCTCTGCCCAGCCGCTGTCCCTTACTCTTTTGCTTTATCTCTTCTCAATTCACCTCTTTTTCTCTCTTTTTCTGTCTGTCACTCTCTGTCTATCTGTGTGTCCGTCTGTCTCTTGTGTTCACTTTCCCCTTTTAGGCTTGAATACCTTTGAAAAAAAAGGCCTCCCCTCGTATTTGGGCCACTGCATCAAAGTGACTGGTGCATCTGTCTGGGGCATCTCGTGCCAGCCTGAGAGAGGAAAGGAGCATAAAACAACCTCACTTATTTTAAGTTATGCAGTTCACGAAAAATATCCTGCGCAGTTACAATCATTTGCATACAAAAAAAACAACTATGTCATGTCACCTACTGAGAGAGTCTAAATGCTTGAATACATGCACATGTGTTTTCTTCAATTAAATAGGCTAAACATTAGGTGAAATGCTATCACGTTGACATGGTGAGGTCCCCAGTGCATTTATCCCCAGGGCTAATAAGTGATTTAAAGCACTAACGTGTTCAGACTGCCAATGATGAAACCATTAGCACCACAGGGCTGACACTGTGAGTGGGAGGCCGCCAGCCCTTGTATCATAAACAAAGAGCTCTATTAAGAAGGCACTGCTGCCTAGTGGTCAGCATTTGTGACCCTTGTCAATAATCCAGCAACTGCATGCGTCATGCCCTGATGGAGAGGGTGAAAAATGAGTAATGAGGGCAGCTGAAAGGTGATTCCAATGAAGGCAAGTTGGTTTTATAACTCAGTAAAACCTGAGACACTTTCAAAGGAAATGCTGTCTTTTTAACATCCACAGGGGGGATTTATTAGGCTACATCTTTATCAAGGCAGTGGACAGAGACACCTGAGGAAAAAGAATGAACTGTGTGTGTTTGAAAGGACCAGCAACAAGATGAAACTGTATTGAACTGTTGCACTAAAATGACACCGCATTATATACTTACAGGAGCGTTGATCGGTTTTCAGGAAGGTCTAATAGGACGGGAGGTTCAGCCGTCTGGGAAGGGTTGCCTGGTCGATTGGTATGGGACACCGAGTCTCGGACACCTGGGGAGGACGTGTGATTAAAGATAAAATGAACATTAGAATAAAATGTATTGTATTTCTTTATCTGTGTAATTTGAGCTACTTTAATTCGTTTTACATCATTGTCAGTTAAATATATTTGGACAAATGTCAAATGCAAATGTCCCACAATCTGCAGATATATCATTTTAAATATTTTGTGTCAATGTAATTAAGCTGTCAATTATTCAATTATCACAGTTTAACGTGATTTAGCAGCCTATATCAGCATGAAATACATATGATAGGTTTTGTCTTAAAGTCTGTGTTCTTCCTTAATTTAATTAAGCTCCCTTGTAGACTCAGTATCCAAGATCATTAGTTTCCCGTGCACATTTCCACTTACTATAACGGGGAAACAGTGATAGGATCACATACTATAAAGAGTTCTAATTAACTTCAGTTCTTCATTAATCAATAATCTTGCTCTACAAAGCTCAACAACTGCTTTATATCTCTCTGCCTCACAAGCATAGGGTCTCATACCATAGAGCTGCCAGACGCGGACCTTGTCTTCATAAGGCAGGTCATATTTCAGAGGGTCTCCTACTGGACCCTGATAATACGGTCTCATGATTGATTCCATGGCAGAAGTGTGGACCAGGCCGATAGCATGACCAAACTCATGGACTGCAACTGCAAACAGATCCATCCCATGAGAGTCTAAGGAGGCAAAAAGATGGAAAAATCATCATGCTTTTAATTTTTATACAGTCTCTGTGTGTTCAAGATAATTCAAGATGATATATATATGCTGTGCCATATACTAATAGTAAATTGCTAATAAAAATGCCTGGTGTTATTTAGGACAGCAGTCGTATCAATGAAAAAGCAACTACAGAATGCTGCCTACAGCATATTTTGGTTCCTTATCCTTCCATTTGCTGCTGTCCGGCATGGTAGTAAATTACTTAACAAAAAATTGCAAACACGAATCTTAGACAAGGCTCCTCTTCCCTCACTGTCAACATTTTAAAATGAATCTGCACTCAGTGGGACAGAAGAGTAAACAAGGTTTTCACTTTGAAAACATGACACAGCAGTATCACCCTTCATGAATCCATCAAATACTTTAACTTCAACTATTACTACTCCATCTCATCTAGAACCAACACCCCCTGTTTGCATTTATCCCCTTTATGAGTTAACTCTACGGGTTGTAAGTTAAAAGGCTTTGAGTGCTGCTTGGTGTGTAGTGCAGTGAGGTAAATACAGTAAAACTGCATCAGCCCCTGGGCTGCCAATCAAACCTTGAGTGCAGAAAGACACCTACAAAGCATTCAGGGTATTAAAGTACCTTTGGCATTTGTTTTTACAGTTTAGTTAGAAAAAAAAATAACAGTAAAGAAAAAACAGCCCAAAAGCCATTGTTTGGCTCTGCTAAGCAAGGCAAAACCTGAGGTTTAGAGATTTAGGTTTGCAATATTATAAGTGCTAGCGTTATGCCAAGCTAGCTTAGAGGTCCTTGGTGGCTTGGTTCAAGTCTGCATTCTGTTAACCTCAACTTGGGAGCATCTCCAAAGAACAAAAGACAACCAGAGGTGTGCACTTGTGCTTACAACACCAGGGATATGCAGGAGCCAAATGCCAACTCTAATCTACAGGAGAACACTGTGCAGAGAGGAAAAGTGGATAAATGGAAGGATCGGCAGGGAGAGAAGAGGGATTCACAGCAAAGTAGGTACCATGTCATCGCATTTACAGTCCATCTGAGGTTGACAGAAAAAAATCCTAATGCCTGCAGACAAAGTCAGAGCTGTGAGATTTGGCTGGATGAACAAGGTTCATTGAGTTAGACATCCATGGCAGAAAGAGAGCAGGGAACAGAGAGAGGAAGGGGGGTTAGAATAAACAGAAGCAAACCAATATTACTTCATGAGAATGTTCAGTAACATACCATATATGCAACCATCACAGCAGTTTTCAGTAAATCATAAAACACAGTAAGATGTATCTCATTACTCCGACAGTAAATACATTATATTAAATGTCAACGTGGATACATCCTGGCATATCTAGAATGCTACAAATCCTGCAGCATTTGATAAAAAGTTTAAAAAGGATGGTGCTAAATGGAAAAAAGCAGAAGCACAACTTGCTGGTGGCTATTATTTTCATTTAGTGTATTGTGATCCTGTGTTAGCTTGTGCTAAAAGCCCAAGAATCACTATTTTTATCATAGTAGTTGAATTATCTAATAGCCTATAGATACCTATGTTTGAATCAGGTAAAACCACACTAACGATGCTCAGAGAAAACAATACATTCACTTAAATTGTTCCTGAGCATTTGAGTGAAATTATATAAGTGATATTAAAGCAATTTCTGCAGCCTTCACTTGCTTCCCTTCACAGTCAAGGTGATGGAACAAAGCTTCATATAAGTAAAGTATTGTTAACTTTTTACGTTTTGCATTTTACGGGGACATAACAGCAGCTTCATCTAAAAGTCAGTATTTTTGAATTTAGAAAAACTACATTTATTTTAAGAGAAAATGTCCATTATGGAAGAATTCCATTCTTCAAGCAGAAGAACTGATACTGAGCTCGTTGAGTTGTTCAGTTTTTTTTCTTGTGATGAATAATTCCATAAACTCCTTAAAATGTCTATATCTGCACCGACAGAGAACCTACATATTCATTGGTATTTTTACCAATGAAGAGTAAAGTTATCCATATATATTGATCATTGTAAAGTACATTGAAGCATTGCTCCAGTACAGCTTAGGCCCAACCCTTTTATCACAAATGCGAAGCTGATCATGACATTTACATTCCTGAGGAAGAATGGGATTTAATCTTTAGAAATGTGTGAAAAAAGGTTTTTAGAGAAATTAAAATGGAACTTCTGCACTTTGAATTATTTACCAAGATTCACTGAACTCCACATAGGCTCCAATGAGAGAAACTAGATTTAAATCTGATTCTAGAGCTTTATATATTTATATGTGTGGAGCTATGTACTCTGTAACCAAAATATGTACTGGACATCAGCTCTTTTTGTGAACATTTAGGATCGGTTTCACAGATAGGGCTTGAAGTAAGCCAGAAGTAGGCCTGAAACTGCACTAGGATATAAATTAAACCTGCCCCTGTGAAGGATAAAATTAAGATTCAGTTTAGTCCTAGAGTATCTCTGATACTCCCTCTTACAATCAGTTTATCTGAATCCAGAACAGACTTAAACTGTGAGGAATTTAAGATTAGGCTTTGCAAGTGACTTTGAATTAAGACAGCTCCAGCAGGCATTTTAGTCTGGAACTTAAACTGTGAAATTGTCCCTTAGTGTCATGGTCTCCAACTTGACCTGCTGCCATGCCCATATTTGGATTATAACACTCAGTCAGTTGTCACTCTATCACTCCCTGGCTCATCTCTCCCTCATTTACTTAATCACTAACACCTGTTCCTGTTCTTATTTGAGCAGGTCTGCAGTACCCCTCCCCCCACCAGATTGTCTACATTTATTCAACTCCTGAACCAGAAGCTGAACTTGGACCCGACCAGGACTCTGAACCAGCCTAATCCTCCTTGATCTGTACATTTGACCCGTCACCGACCCCTTTAGATTACTTGGATTTGGATAGTAGAAATTAAAATTGGACTGTTTACTGTGTTTAGTGTGATTATGGATTTTGATTTTGGATTGGACCCTGACCTTGCCACTGTCTCAACCCTGTCTCCCTATCTTCCCCTCATTCTGCTCTTGGACCCCATCAATACTCTAACTTTGCTGGTTCTGCAGTTGTGTCTGTCCCCACAGTGTTAATCAAGGTACTCACTCTGACTCTGCCTCTGACTACCAGATGCCACTGCCTCTCTACCAGCTCACCTGCTCCTTTGGCTCAGACCTCTTCTGCTTCAGACATAGCTTACCTGCTCTCTCCTGCCCATGTTCCACTCTTCCACACTTTGGCACCCTCGACCAACCTATAACCATGTTATAGGTAAAAAACTTTGTTCTCCAATTTCTTCTGTTTGTTACACTAGCTCAGTTAGAATTCAACCCTCACCCTAAATCAGGGAAGTTGACAGATGTAGAAAAAAAAACAAGACATTACCCCGATTGAGCAAGAGGGATGGCTGCTGTACACAACACATGCCATACCGTCACATCATTCGGCCAATTTCAGCTAATACATTTTTCAGTTCACACACTCAAGATAGGGATTTTGTGAGTTATACTCAGAATGTAGTATAAAAGTAAGGTTGCACTCAAATACAGAACTACACCTGAGGGTCAGAACTGTAAGTGCTACATTAAGTTGGTCCCTTATTACTTTTAAAAGTGCATTCTTAAAGCTGAGAAATTACCTAAATGTCAGGCTATCACATTGCTTTAGCGTTACATAATTAACTGCCTACCTATTATCCCTTCCAGTGTATCAGAAAAAATAGAAATGGAATGTTGTAATTAGTCAGAACCTTACTGGCCTAAAGATAAGTCCCAAATTGCTAAAAGCACTCGGGTTAGACTGCCTCACACTGTAAGAGTGTGAGAAAAATCATAAGGACATAAGCAAAGCATGCAAGGAGAAGATCAATATCTTGTTTTTATGGAATGTAAATTGTTATCTCTAGTCTACTATATCTACCATAACATAAATAGTAATTATTTGGTAAAAGAATGTTACAAAACCACAGTGAACAGTGTTTTAGTGTGTTTCAGTGTGTTTACTGGCATTGATTGGCCATACAAAAACAGGGACATTTTCTGAGTACAGCTAAGGAGAAAGAGGCAGATACGTGATTTACAAAAAAAATATACCATATGCCATATTTGATGTACATTTTATCTTTCATCAGAGTGATGTAACCTTGAAGGCAACACTATCAAAATTAGATGATTCACAGTCATGTTTTCACTCACTCACAAGCTGTGCTTATAACACTATGGCTGTTTTCCATCAGTTTGTAGCTCTTTGATGTTTTTCATTTGTTTATTTGTCTGCTTGGATTAACATGTTTCTACAGATGCAAGCTGTAGATACAGCTTAGAAATATTGTGTTTGTTCATATTTGTGACTTACAAACAATTCACTTACTCTTTCTTACAATTGTATGGTGTTTGACTTGAACTTCACTGTCCTGTTGCCATTAGCCAAACCCCCATCTATCCACATGATGCTGTAAACTACTACAGCTAAACTCATGCCACCATGTCCTGTCACTGCTGTGACTTGCTGGGAGGTCTAATTGGAGCACACTCAGCTGCTGTAACATATGGTTCACAGCTTTAACAGGAAAAAAAACAAAGATAGAAAATGAAACCAGGTCCTGTGTGCATAGACTCACCAGCTGGTACGCTGGTCAACGTCATTTACACTGCTGCTACACACTTTAAAGAGACACCCTAGGATTCCATCTGGCCATTATATCTAAAGTATTATGGATGCTGGTAATGAACAAGGTCATCTAGAGAAATTAGTCACTAATTGACCTATTAAAATCAACGTATTAACAAATATGTGTTGTTACAGTAGCTTCTCTGACAATGTTTGTTATGGTTTCCAGCACATGTGTAATATAATCAGGCCATAATCAGGCCTATTACATCTTGATTTGGGAGAAACCAGAAGATTTGGCTGAACATAACTTTGTGTTGACCCTCTGCACAACAATCCTATTAGGCTACAGTAATATACAGGTTATATAGATGATGAATGTATGACCAAAACAAGAAAAAATTGAAAAACTCACATATATATTGGAAATGTCTGTCCCAAGACAATAAATTTATAACATAGATGTGGCAGTTTCCATGCCATTATTTCATTGCTAAGTTCAAGTTTGGACACCAGAATAAAAAGCAGCATGATAGCTGTTACAAGGGAGTAGGCAAGATCTGCTGCTGAAAAGGGAAACAACAAACCTCTACAACCATTTGTAAAGGAAACATTACCTGCCCACTGAGTACCATAGACTAACACAAGCAGCCAAGCTCACAATCAGCAGCCTGGTTTTTCAGTCATCACCCAATGTCAAAATACCTTACAATGATGCAAGGGCATGATGAGTGCAATTTCTGATTTTACAGCACAAGACATTTAAACAGTAGGACAAATGGGTTTTAAAAGCTAATGAAAGTGGTGGCTCTGTATACAAAGTCCCAGGACAGAAACATTTTTCAAACACAGCACTGCTTTAGCTTTAAGCAGAAAGTACAGGAAAGTGGAAAAGCAGCTCTATGCACTTTGCCACTACATAAACTCCTCAAAAAATAAAGGGAACACTTAAACAACACATCCTAGATCTTGATGAATGAAATCTTCCAGTTGAAAATCGTTTTTCATCACATAGTGGAATGCGTTGAGAACAAATAACATAAAAATGATCAATGGAAATCAAAATCATTATCCCATGGATTCAGAATCATACTCAAAAGTGGAAAAGTCAGATCATAGACTGATCGAACTTCTGTGGAAATTCCTCAAGACATTTCAAAATGAGGCTCAGTAGTGTGTGTGGCCTCCACGTGCCTGTATGCCCTCCCTACAACCTCTGGGCATGCTCCTTATGAGACGACAGATGTTCTCCTGAGGGATCTCCTCCAAGACCTGGATCAGGGCATCAGTCAACTCCTGGACAGTCTGTGGTGTGATGTGGTGTCGGTGGATGGAACGAGACATGATGTCCCAGAGGTGCCCGATTGGATTCAGGTCTGGGGAATGGGCAGGCCAGTCCATAGCATCAATGCCTTCATCACGCAGGACCTGCTGACACACTCCAGCCACATGAGGCCTAGCTTTGTAATGCATCAGCAGGAACCCAGGGCTGACTGCACCAGCATATGGTCTTACAATGGGTTTAAGGATCTCACCCCAGTACCTAATGGCAGTCGGGGCACGCAACATTCTCCACAGCGTTACCAGACTGTCACGTCTGTCACATGTGCTCAGTGTGAACCTGCTTTCATCTGTGAAGAGCACAGAGCGCCAATGGCGAATCTACCAATCCTGGTGTTCTCTGGCAAATGCCAATCATCCTGCACATGTGTTGGGCTGTGAGCACAGGCCCCACTTGTGGACATTGGGCCCTCATACCACTCTCATAGAGGCTGTTTCTGACAGTCTGAGCAGAAACATGCACATTAGTGGGCTGCTGGAGGTCGTTTTGTAGGGCTCTGGCAGTGCTCCTCCTATTCCTCCTTGCACAAAGGAGCAAATAGCGGTCCTGCTGCTGGGTTGTTGTCCTCCTATGGCTCCCTCCACATCTCCTGGTGTACAGACCTGTCTCCTGGTATCTCCTCCATGCTCTTGACACTGTGCTGGGAGACACAGTAAACTTTCTTGCCACAGTGTGCATTGATGTGCCATCCTGGATGAGTTGCACTACCTGAGCAACTTCTGTGGGTTGCAGACACCGCCTCATGCTACCTCTAGTGGTGAGGGCACTGGCAAAATGCAAAGGTGACCAAAAATCATCCAGAAAGGATGAGGACAGGGAAATGGTTTTGTGGCCACCACCTACAGAACCATTCCTTTATAGGCGTTGTCTTGCTAATTGCCAGTAATTTCCACCTGTTGTCTGTTCCATTTGCACAACAGCAGGTGAAATTGATTCACAATCAATGGTTGCTTCCTACCTGGACAGGTTGATATCCCAGAAGTGTGATGGACTTGGACTTACATTGGAATGATTATGTGTTCTCTTTATTTTTTTGAGCAGTGTATATTAATTGGTTAGCTGCATGGCAGAGCCTTATCTGAGGCTAAAAAGTGTGTTTACATGTAGTGACCTGACAGGTTCTTGTGCTCTCTCTTATCACCATCCATTTCTAGCAATTAAATTGTTTGTGTAGTTTCATGGTTTTTGTCAGAGCATTTCTCCTTTGTCTATCATTAATATAAGCAGAACTAATTTTAACATACATGTACTCCCCAAACTAGAACAACAGTAAGAAAGTTGAATATTGGTGTTGTCATACTTTAATCTGAATCACACATGACAACAAGATATGCTTTCCATAAACCTGTGCAAGTATAATGATTCTCTCTGAAATGTAGTGTGATGGATTTATACTGCTGTAATTAAGCTGATAAACTTCCCACCGCCGTCCTTACAACAAAGACAGACTGATATTTCGGCACAAATGAGTGTGTCCAGGACCCTGCAAATCTCATCACTGTGTCACTGTGTCCCAATTGCTATTTTATTGATTGTCACTGGAGCAGCAGTTGACAACATATATTATAGTACTGCACTGTGCACACACTGTGCTGTCAGGCTGTCACACTTTAGATGCTCTAATTATAGTGCTTTTCTCTCTTTTTTCTGATTTCCCTATCATTAATCTATAAAGATTAATGGTAGAATAAAAGACACTATTGTTGAACTACTTTCTCTATGTGGAAGAATTTATAGTCAGTCAGATGAATACAAGTCAGATGTAAACTTTTTTCTGTTTATCACTGAAAAACAAAGGTTGTCACAGACTGGTCTGTTTATTTATGGCATCTGGAGGAAGCGAACAGGCCCCTTTTATGTACCCAATAAGCGTACGACCATTTTAGACACTACTTTGAGTTGAGAATCTGAAGCCATTGTGTGTTAGATTCATAATTCTAAGAAATAAAATATTAATTATAGAATCTGGAATATGAAAAACTGTAAAAGCAGGACTTGGCTCCAAAGTACAGTCAGCCTTCTAGTTTTGGAAACAGAAAGCTAGGCAGGTGTGCAAGCTCAAAAGAGTTTTTCTGGAGCTTTTTCATTCATAGACACAGACTGTTTAAATCTTCTCATTTAATAGCGCTCTAGAAATCAAATGTTTCAATGGTGATGTGCTTCCCCCAATATGACTCCATAGGATAATGAAGTGATTTTACATATTTTATCCATCGTTAACCAATTTGTTATGCAATTATATAATATATGCATATTCAAGAGGAGTGCAGCAGTTCCTCACCTGGAGATCTGAAGGTCCAGGCCTCGTCATCATCAAAGTGTGTATCTCCAGCTGTGAACTTCTCTCCAGGGAAAAATGCATGTGCCACAGTGCCCCCAGGCCCATCAAAGGGATATCCATCATTGTGGTCGGCCTTAGTGAAGTCTATTTGAATGTCTGCATCACTTCCAGCCACTTCATGGAAGTTAAGTGGTGCAATGTCACTCCAGACCTTCAAGGCGTAGTACATCAATGCTCTAACAGTGTCCCTGCCCAGTAGGGCTGAATCCTTAGGGAAGGTCCTGACTCTGAGAGGGGAAAAGGAAACAGTAGATTACACAGTAGAAAAAACAATGGGTAGGCATTATTAAATATTCCATGTGCACTCTTCCAGAAATTATCGGTATCGGTATTTACGACCACAAGTTACTCGGCTGCTGTAGCGTAGAGAGGAAGAAACCACTTTGCCACACCTGGTGGCAGAAAGGAGAACTGCAGGTTGTATTGTTTTTGTCATCCTGGCGCAGTGTTAGGCTAGAGGTATACTAGCTGTTAACAATAAGGTTAGGCACGCAACACAGTAAATACCATTTGCAAACCCATGTTAACCCCACGGGGGCAGTGCTTCAATAAAAAGTCACACTTACTATTATGCTGGTGTCACTGCTGTTTTTGTTGCAGTGTAATCCACCGTGCAATCAAAAACATCATTATATTTTAGTCTCTTTTTCAGCCAAGGAGGATTAGCCCCTTGTGTGGCTGACTACGCAATGCAGAATATTATTTATGGTGCAGATGATGCGTCTGTAAACAACGTATATGTGTAGGTCTACAGGAAGTATACCCATAACCTTACAAATACTCAATTACTGACACAATGCCAGCTTCAGGGCACGGAATGAATGCTGCAACGGAAAACACCAATGCTTTCAAGTGCTACATCTGTACACACTGTACATTTTAGTTCAATTTATCAATGCAATGCTTGTGTGCATATGTGTTTTTACAATTGATGGCTAGTGTTAGCTTTATAGTTCACTTTAATTTTTACCAAATTAAAAGACATTGCACAACACCGTGCGTGGTGGACACACACAGAGTGTTTTCTTATTGTTATTATTGTGGTATTTGTTGACAAATTATTATTACTCTTGAGACAGATCATAAAACTATAATTTGTTGTCAATACACCACTTCTATCTAACTATTTTCTTCCCTGAGATTAAATCATTTTATTGCTGTTGCAGAACTTTCCAGATTTTCATTATATATGTATACTGATGGCACACCACGAAGTAAAGGTGACCGTTCATAAACCAGCCTGTTGGATAAAAGGTATAAGTGCAATGTAACAAAGAGTTATTCCAGTACTCTATTTGAGTACTAATTGCTATACTTGCTAAAAATATGACTTTAACATAACAATGTCTGAAGTTGTATAAACACTACAGCATATAAATGCATACTGTATACTGTGATGTGGGCAGAAATTATCAGCCATGATTGAATGAATGTACAAGAATAAAATAAGAAAGTCAAATATTTATTGTTCTGTTATTGCTACTTTTACTCAGTACTAGTAATAAATACTGTATTTCAAATATAAAGAGATAACTTGAATAATGAAACAATCAATGAAACACACAGTGTATGCAAGAGATCTGTTACTGAAACTGAATTTGACATAAAATAAAAATAAAAACAATCCACTAAGCTCCACCGACAATATACTGTTAGCAAACGTCCAAAACCTGTCAAACAATGATGTAAGTTCTGTTATGGCATCTTCATAGAACTGTTCATCCATCTTACAGCCTTTCCTATCCTGATGGCCTGCTGATGTTATTTCTTTAAAGCAGAAGGATAGCAGAGTGTTTTACTGATAACTTCTGTGCCAAAGCAACTTTTGCCACAAGCTACATTTCAGACCTTTCATCCCCGCATGAGCCAGAGCAGCAGCTGTTTCAGCGTCTCTGCTTGCAGCCAAAAGTGACCAGACCTTTACTGTCAAAGTCAAATTTCTGAACACCTGCCAGATGAGCTCACACTTGTAAGATCCCTTTTATCTCTTAAATAACATCTTATGGATCAGCTCTACTAGTAAGTTATGTTCTTATTAATAATTTTAATCCACTCTTCATTTCATCTGGAGATTTATTTAATTTGGTAAGTATTTCAATTTGTCTGAAAACCCAAGATATTTCATATGTTTTCATATTTCATATTTGGTAACCCTTTTCTCCCTCACCTTTCTCTATTTTTATGTCTAGAATGTTGATGCCTCCTTTCTCCTGTTTAGTCAAGCCAGTCTTTGTTTCCCTTATTTCACCTCATGATGCATAAAATTTACAGCATTTACACAAACAGTTTTGCTTTAGCAAGCGTTCTTGTCCTTCTCCTTTTTCTGCATCAGCCTCTACCTCAGGGACTAGAGGTCTGCAAGAAAAACAACTGTAGTCAATTTCTTTTGAAACGTAATTCCTTCTTGATATGTTCCCGCTATCATGAATTTTATTTCCTCCTGATCATTTAAAAAAAAAAACTACTTTTCTTAGTACCTTTAGGTGGCTATCATCTTTTTTTATGTTAACAATAAATCCAATGAAAGGACTGATCAACCCACCACACTGAGTTCTGTAGAGCTTTTCAAAGATTTTCAGCTTTTTCTTTCAGTTTTATGGCCAGCAATTTTCACCCTTGCTGCTCTCATCAGTGTTGTTTTCAGCTGCTGTTTACAGCTGTTTGTAGTGATGATGCTATAAGCCCTCTGTCGACTACCTACCCAACGACATAGAGACAAGAATAGAAATTAGTTGTGTAACATGTAGGAGCCGGTCGGATATTTCCCAAGAGTTGGAAGAGATAAATAAAGAAGAAAAAACCAAAGTGAATAATCGATTTACCAGTTGGACACAAAAATAACTCCAAATTATTGGCACTAGCTTTATTATCTAGTAGATGTGTAAATAGTAATGTAATGTGTAGTCTGTGACCAAATTTGCCAACAAAAAAACTCTTGATAACACAGTTGTGCTTATAGTTATTCTAGATTTGTTAAGATTTTAGACATAGTCTTAATTGCTGCAATATGTATGAAAACACTTAAGAGGATGAACAGTTATTATAAGAAGGAAACAGTCAATTCTCACATAACTTTCCTGTAAATCATTTCAAGGCTACCTTATACACAAACTTGGTTTGTCCAAAATGCAAGAAAAACAATGTTTAGTAGCTAGTGTGTTATATTTTACAAATTAATATATTCCATTTTGCTACCGATTTCAATTACATTAATTTATTTATACACAATTGTTTATATATACTGCAGTTTAATGTTACTATGACTCTCCATAACTTTGAGCAGCTTTACTAGTAGCTCTCGCTATTACTATGGTACAGCCGGTAACCAGACAGTCTGTGTGTACCCGTCCATCTTACAGAAAAGTACTTCTGACTACTAAATTTTATAATATGAAAATAAAATTTTAGAAAATAAAACTTACCCATAGCCTTTCAATCTGAACACACTGATTATAGCTTACATTAGCTGATATCCTTACTGCACTTAACACTTAACAGCTTGCTGTTGTTCAGCTTTAACCACAGTGTTTTTAACACACTGACTGATGCAAATGAGTTCATTAAGTTAGCTAATTTATGTATTAATTAGGAAATACGTCTATGTCAACATAGTGTCACAAAACACATGGGGGTATTTGTAATGTTAGCTTAAGCCACAAGGAGGTGGCGGCTTGAAAATGGGTTTTTCCTTATTAATATGCAAATTTATGCAGCAAGTAACTTCAAAATCTAATCAGATCACCTAACCTGTGGGGAGATCTACGGTGTACAGCAATATACGAATTTCTCTTCTGTTGATTTGTTCACAAAAATGTGCCTTTGCAGTTCACTTATTCATACAGTGAGAGCGCATGACCCTCACTGCTAACCACTGTTAGCCAAGGTCACTGCAAATGGCTGAACCACCACAGACAATTCACCTGCTTATTAGTCTGGATTCAGACCGACGAGGGTGGGAGATTATGTGTGTGTGTGTGTGTGTGTGTGTGTGTGTGTGTGTGTGTGTGTGTGTGTGTGTGTGTTTGGGAGAATGCTGATGAGAGAGAAAGATGGAGAGGCACAGAGCATGGTTTTGTCAGTGCCTATGAATGTATGTGTGGGCATCCAAATGTGTCTGTCAGCTTGTGAGTGTATTTGTATTGTAGGTACGTCCGCCAAGGTCAGAGCATTCCTGCCCTGCATCTCAGATGAACTGAGCAGTCACAGGCAGCTACTGGTGTTTGCATACGGAGAGTATAGGTGAATGAAAAATGAAGCAGATGTCATTTCCCTGTGGTGCTTCCTTTAAATTTGATTATTGTTACAGACCATGAGGGTCTTGTCAATGTTACACCTTGATATTAACAAGCTTATTAATTATTTTTTTAATAATCAACCAACTGCACTCAGATCTGAGTTCGTCCTCATTAAGTCCATGACAGCATATTTTTATGTATCTAGCTGTTCTGCAATCAGCTTTCTTTTATTGACAGAGTATGAAGGAAAACTGTGTCCCAAGACAATATTTGTATCATTTTATTCATTCCTTTGTTGACAAAAATAAATAACAACAACAACAAAAGCTAATGCTACATATGTATGTATGCTTTATAACATTATTGTTATTTATTAAACACATTATTTGTTACATACTATTTAGGGAAATATTTTAAATAGTCACATGTTAAATGTTAAGCTATATATTTTAGCCACTAGTAGGGTGATGCCCTTTCCCTGTATGCCTGCCACATTGTACCAATATGCTACAACACTTGCTCCTAGTGCTTTGATAAAGTTTCCACCTTCACCCTAGTATAACAATGAAGATACACATTAACAGATCTTCAGATATAACTGTGAGGTAACTAAAGTTCATATAATCAATATCTTTATATTAAAAATGTATCAAGTGACTCAAACATAGCCTCACTTTGCAGTTCCTTACAGGTAACATTGAAGCTCATTTCAGTTCATCACCTTTTGGTTACCTTTTTTTATGCGGCTGTTTTCAGCTAAATGCCTCTAAAATCCATTGTGTGTAGCACAAAACAGCTGAATAAAGTTAGTGGCTGGCAGGTGAACATAATGGAGCATTTATCAGGTAATTTGCCAAATATTCCACTCAGGTTGGTGGATACAAAAAAACAAAACAAAAAAACATTAGAGTGAATATTGGGTCATGTAACTATAATCATATTTTCCAAAATGTCAGTGCTGCTTTTAAGCCACTGTTGGTGTGCTTAGTCTTTTCTGTGTCCTTGGTACTACTCCATTCACCCAAACAGTATGCTGCACTTGATGCTAATGCAAGTGGTGCTGCTCATTAATAACTGACTGATGACAATAGTTAAATAGTAAATAGCCAGATTTTCAACACAGTCAAAGGTGTTATCAACATATGTTTTTCTCAACACACAAGAATGAAATTTTGGCTGATCAAGTTGATCACAGTGTGATTTAAGTCTATTTTTCTTTTCCATAATTGTGAATGATGAGCAATTTGAGAGTGAGAAGTACATAAACCAGCAGAGTTTGGAAAAATGTGCAGATGTAAGAGTTTTCGGCTGCAGCATAAAGCAGAAGTCATCAGCAGTTCAGTTGTTGAGAGGTTGTTTAGTAGCAACAGATCTACTGAGTGTGCATCATCGACTCACAAATATATCTGAGAACAGAGTGTACTGTCAGACTTTTCCACATCACTCACATATAATGCCTACATAAAGAACCGCTTACATCAAAGAACATCCTGACACTCCTGAGCAGACAAACCTGGACAGACTAGAGTTTTTGCAATGGTGCTTAACTGACAAACAGAAGATGGAAGAAGTAGACATTTGAGGATGTTTGTGGTAGAAACAGAGAAAAACGAGCAATGACGCAGGTCAAGTGCCAAAAAATGAACTCGAATAAATCTTTGTCATTACAATAGTTTTTGCAACTAAATTGAACAGTTAAACAAGGTTTGTACAAGTTAAACGAAGTTTGTAATTTCAGGAGCATAGATCAAGATCATTTTGGATTAAACCTTGACTTTTTAAAAATTGAGATATTGGATCTATTAATTGGCCTCAATTAATCTGCTTAAACTATACAGAAAAAAAAGCACCTAAAGAGAAATAAACCATTTACAAGCCAGTTCAAATGTGTTGTCTTTAAATCAATAAGAAGAGGGCAATGTCTGGCAGTGCTTTTTCTGTGTAATGCATTATTTGGCCAAATTAACATCTCTGCACTTTAACACATTCTACACCCACACAAAAAAAATCATGCTTCTAAAGATACAGTTTATGGAGGGGCAGGAAGAATGCACGGTATGCAATATATGGTTTTAATAGGCTGTATTTCTTGCACTTGAACAGAGTAAGATAAACTTCCCAAAGATGAGAAGAGAAAAAAATGATAAAGTCTAAGTAATTATTGCAAGTTAGCACAATGAACCTTCTAGTTGTCATGTTAATCAAATGTCTGTAGGGAGTTGTGATAATTTTTACATCCGACAGTTGTAAAACTCCTTATTTTGAAATACCTATGAAACCATACCCTTTAGGAAGTTGGCTTTACATTACTACATCACAAACTCCACAATATATGGATTATATATATATATACAGTAACCTTAGCTGGTAAAACACTGGAAGACAACAACAGAACAATTACTGCTGTTTTATTTTAGAATCCTGCTTCAACAGAAATTCAGTAATTTAAGGTTGTGTGTAGATAAGTGTCTTCTCTGTCAAGTAACTTTTAAATGATGTAAACGTACTTGAGCACAACTGCAGATAAATATAAAAGTTCTGCATGGCCTCACCAACACAGAAACCTTGGAGCTGAACAAAAGCACAGACAACAGTAGACAGCAAAATGTGCAAGAATCTGTACAAGTGTATAGTGGATGTTTTTAAGCAGAGACATGTTTATTTTCCACCTCGCACATCAAACACAATGATATTCCAGTAAATATATACAACAAAGACACAAGCAAGCAATGTACCATATATTTTCTACACTAAACAAAATGTCTTGATAAATAATACTTCAATTAAATTACATCCAAACACTCCTGAGGCACATGTTTTATATAGAATATCAATGCTTTATTGTGTTGGAATATTAAAAAAAACCACACCATATGAAAATTTATCAAGATGTGGAATCAATAAATAATACACAAGTGTTTATAATAAAAGCACTATAAATTTGCTGTCTCTTGGCAGGCACTTCGAGCAAATAAAAAGCAAAAAAAAAATCTACAAAAGACACAAGGTCCATATATCTCAATTTTCTGTAAATCTTGGCTGCTTTGTGCTATTACACAAATGCAAGTGGTGAGAGTATAAAGGTGGCTTCACTGGAGTGAAAAGACAGACTGCCTTATTTTACAGAGCTGAGTGAGGCCAAGCTGAAGGCAGTGTAAGGCGTAATGATTGGCAGTAGTATGATGGAGAGGGCGACTGAGAAAAAGCTAAATGTTCCAGTCATAAAACGGCAGGTCCTCACAGCAGTGTGCATGCTGCTTCCCTGAAGCAGATGTTGAATCTGTACAAAGGTTTCTGTGCAGGCTGGATTGCTGCCACCTGCTTTTCCAGGTTAGCTGACCCATTACGAGAAATGGAATCAGATCCCCCAAAATGCTGTATCTGACTGAAAACCACCAGTGGGTGCATGTGGGGAATTATTTCAACAAGCAATGCTGCAGGGACAAAGTCACCAGGTAATTTGTTATCAGTAAGCCATAACCATCCTGCCCCCGGTGACAAGTGATTCACCCCTAAAATCATCTTACTTGCAGTCTGAGCAGTTACTCCTGCAGCTACAAGCCTGTGAGAAGCTTAAAACTCTCTGGCCCTTATGTTGAAGAAGCATACTCCTAATTAATCCTGGCCAGATGAACCAGTATCCTGGGTATAAGGTTCATGCTGGAAGCTTCTGCTTCTAACGATGGATCTGTCTAGACATGTGGACTGACATGTCATAAACCAGGAAATAGGCTCAGGCTCATAGGACCCGACTACAAGACAAACAAGCGGACAGATGGACAGATAAGTGAAAACAGTTCATTAAATATCAAACTAGAAGCAGGCTCACTTAGTATCCAGGCAAACAGATGCAGTGGGGAGAACTAAAAGCTGAAACCTAAGCAAGGTTTAGAAACTGACAAACACAAGGATCACAGACAACAAGTAGCTGAGAAGCAAAGGCCCAGAAAGCTCATATACTAACTGACAACGAACTAGGAAGAACTGAACTAGAGATCTGAATACAGGTGAGCAGGTGGGTGAAGCAGGATCAGATGGGAACACTGGCTGGAAAGCTGAGTAGTTTTTGGCAGGAGGGGATGGCCAGGTAACTCAAGGAGAGGGCAGCTGAACAAGATCATATGGCAAAACTAAGACTCTGATGATGACCAACAGAATGGCAAGTCTACACTGCTGTATAGTTAAATATAGGTGGGTGTGTAATGTCTGTATTCAGGGTTGTGTGTAATTGTCCAATAGCAGCATTTTTTTCTATTAACTTGAGATGAACCATTGATCATTACAAGCAGGTAACATATTGGATCTGACAAAACAGAAACTTCCTTTAGTGTTTTGTTCTTTCTGAATGTAAGAAGCTGTAAATCAACATGACTAATATAAAGTTTGAACACAACTCAGCATTATAGAACTCACTCTTTATCCTGCTGCCTCATCATGTTCACCATATTTTAGAAGTTTGAGCTCTACTTTACTTTCTGCTCTGCTTTTACACTAACTACTGTAGCCCCCTCACTTCCTCTTGCTCCCACAGCTTTCTTGTCAACTGAGAGTTCCTGCTTATCGACCTGTTTCTTCAATCCTCCAGTGCCTTGATGTCCTGATTTCCATCTGCGTCTTGCTTTATTTTGTTTTCCTTCAGCCCTACCTTAGATTTATAAGCCCTTTTGGTTCATAATTTCTCCAAAGGCTGATTTAGGCAACTGCAGGTTGGCCTTTCAGGTACATAGACAAATGCTTTTTTTAGTCAAACACTACACCAAATGATTACTTTCATGGATTTGTGCTCACATGTATTCTGCTAGTACATACTATGACTTACAATGATTTACTTGTCTCCTCATGGATTCCCTAACCCATATCAACTCACTTATTGTAGCTTTTATTTCCTAAAATCCTGTCCTAAAACATTATTACTTCATCACTTTGTGCATCTGGAAATAAAAAAAGGGCATTTACATGGGTAAACCAGATGAACAGGCCTGACCTGTAAAAACAGTTTGCTGTTTTACAAAACCAGCATCTTTTTCATTCCAGCTGAAGCACTGTGCATACACAATCTAAACTTTCGTTAAACAGTATCTCAGCATCACACATTTTGAAGGCAGAGCCAAGGTTTTCACAGCCTACCTGTCTGTTGCAGTGTGTTCCTGCTGTCAGGTACACACTACAGCTTGTGGCAAAGCAACACCCTGCTAAACTGAGATGCTGTGCCAACCTGTCAGCTGTAAACAACATGCTGTTCATCTAAACTAAAGCAATGTCACCTCTCTTACACTTTGCTTACAAAAAAACAACTACCAACACCCTGGAGTCCAATTAAAGAAGCAAAACTAAGTGATTCTAAGACGACAGTAGAGCGCTACTGTGTAGTACAGAGTAGCATCAAATAATTCTTAGTTGCTAAATGTAGCAAATGACTTGGCTTCATCTAATCTAATTGATAACATACTTTGTGATCAATTAATCAAAAACAACTGTTAGCCTGTGACTGATCTTGCAACCCCACCTCCAATTCTGACGGTATGAATGTTGGGAGAGACAGGTGGTCCTCTGACATAGTGAAAGCACAGAAATGTCTGTATTGAAATTATGAATGTTGTAATAACTCATTTCAGCACTTGTGCCGATAAACTAGATAATATACTTGGCCAACATCACTCCGTACAGTATACTGTGCCCTGCTTTAGTTAGCATACTCTGGGATGTTTGGTTTCAGGATGTATTAGTAAATGGTCTCTTGCCTCCCTGGTGGTGAAATCCACACAGTTTTTTAACATGTCATTTTTTTCTATTATTAATTAATTGAAATAAATGCATTATTTTGACAGCCCTACAAAATGCCACACAACTTTCTTCTTCTTCTTCTGCAGTCTGTTGTTGTTACAGTTGTCCTTTCTAATAACTCTGTAACTTAAATAGTTACATCCAAAAAATGTATAGTATCACTGGCAGACGAAGTGTGTAAAGGTAATTGTGGCTACAGTGTATAGCAAGCCATAAGTCATCTCTCACATGACTGTCATCAATGTATGTCAACATAGATTGTTCATAATGATAATTGTCAAATATAATGCTGACCGTGTTCTTCATCATAGTTCAGTTCAGAATGTTAAATTGGTAATTAACACTAAACACAAACCATAGCTGAGACTGATGGGAATGTCATTAGATCAACAGATTATGTTGCGAACCCAAGAACTGGACTTTTTGACCTGATGCTTTTGTTTGATCGACAGGTAAGGGATCACCAAAATTATAACACTTCATTTCGAGGTGAATATGAAATGAATCTTATGGCAAGCCACAGTTACTGGCTAGTTGATGGCCTCAGTGCAGCACAGCAGAAAAGGACACGGTCCAGCCACAAACAGAAATACAACAACAACTCAAACACATTTAGTAATTAGGTAATTGGCCAGTCATGCCATTTTAATAACTAAGTAGAGAGAGGAGGGAGAGATCAGTGCCCATTAACAGGAAATGAGAGAAGTGGGGAGAACTGACTGGGAAGAACTGACCCTTTACAAAAACATAGTGACAGGAAGAACAAGAATCCATCCTATCAACAGGAAATGCAGAGTATAGGTAATTTTTTATATTGTGTTGTTTTTCTCTTTGTGTGCATGTATACTGTGAATTTTTCAATATATTTACATGTGCAATTTGTTGAGTTGTACATCGGTATGTATTAGCTTGATGGCACACCAGCTTAAATCATCTGCTTGTTGAATCTACCCCGATCATGTGTCTGAATCAGCTCAGTCCAACATATGTCTCACTTCCCTCTCCTCTGCTGTCTAGCACCAAGCTGTATCCCTGTCAGATGATCCAGCTGCACATAACAAATTATCATGTACTGTAATAACTGCAAAATGAGTATGTGACGAAGACTTTGCTCTTCGAGAATCACATGGCTTTGGTGTCTAAGTAGAACTTTATAGACCTGGAGATGAAATGAGTGTGAAATGAAAAGAAAAAAAAAAAGTCAATCCATTCTTTAAGTGAAATTGCATAATTTTTTTTAAACCTTTCCACATTTTATACGCAGCAGCACAAATTTGATTCTTTGAATATTGCGTAAAAGGAAAAAAGCACTTTCTGTTTCTCTGCATGATGCTGGTCTCTCTAACCAGCAAGTCGCTTTCACTAAATGCTTGTACTCTGATCCAAAATGGATCCTACCGTAACAATTTCCACCTTGAGGCACAGTCACCTAATGTAATCCTTCAGAGGACACACAGAATGAGAAGAAAATGAAGATGTAATGGTTTATGGCTTCTAGTTCATTTTTGTGTACTAATGTGATGTGATTGGTTGAAGTGAACATTGGGCAATCCTGGATAACCTGGTCTCATTAGACACAGAATGAACTGTACTGAAACACAAACCCTGATATGTATGTACAAAATAAAATATTAAGCAGTTTGTAAGTAACCATTCTGAATTTTGGTGGTTTGTTCTCTTCAGCCTTCTAGGGTGAACTTGACACATTTTCTGCACTGGTGGGTGACTTCCAATAGATTTTGGATGCTGCTTGTAAAGTACAGTATGTTGCATTTTTGAAGGCGATTCTGAGTACTGGAGGAGCTCAGAGCATGTTGGAAAACAAGGCCTGATATAAATTATTGATACAATTTAAATTATTAAAATATAAAAAACACATTTTATTTAATATGAAAATCTATTTTTAAATTCCACATTTGTGGTTGCCTGAACAAAGCAGCTAGATTGTTGTTTGTTGCAGGTACATGTTAAAGTCTGTGAAGACTAGTTCCTAAGACTGAGACCACAGCATATGGACAGACTGAAAGTTCGTCTTTGTCAGTACCAGAACACAAGAGCAGAGCGGTAAGGATTTATGCTCTTCACTCACCTATTTGCCTGCTCCATTCCAAGCCACACCGTGTCATACCGCTCATTGTCAGTCAGCGATCAACTGAAATTGCATCAAGTCGCACTCATACACTCATATAAAAGGGAAAAATCTTAGCCTTACATCCGAAAAACAAACAAACAAAAAAGAAACAATGACTTGCAACAGCCTTTTTTTGACCGAAAAGTCTTTATGAGATTTGTTGGAACTGGGGCCAATAACAACTGCTTTACCATATTCTAGACATTATTATATACTGTATGATTTATTTGCTGATTGAAATACATATAGTTAGGGCTGCACAAGTTAACTTTAACTTTAACTTGAAGGTGACAAATTATGCAAAACCCCAAAGGGGTGTAATATGAGACCTTTAAGTTAACAAAATTAAAGGACATGTTTACGGATACAAAAACAGGAATGAATTATTGGTCACTTCGGCACTTTTATTCTGGCTGCTACTCTTCCACGCACACTGAACACAGACAGTTAGAGCCACTGCAGAGAACATTCAGTTAGGAATATTATTGAGTCACCTCATGTCTGTCTGAAAAGTCATTATGTTGATAGTCATACATGTTGCTGGTCTCTTTTTGAAAAATAGTCACTGAAGGAATCTGATACTCTTTTTACCAACACAGGAGCTAAATTGGCAACACTACAAACAAGAAGGTCATGTGATCACACACTCCACTGCCTAAACAGAAACAGACTGATCATCTCTTTATTGGCAGTGTAGATAATGAGGAAACTGCACACAGACGCAAAATAGGTAAGTTCACACACATACATAACTATTTAATTAACTCTCAGCCTTTTGCAGTTCTGTATCGCACAGGCTGCCAGCATGACTGCGACTGTGATTAATTGTGTGGTAGCGTATTACAAGAAGAACAATAAAATACCCAAAAGTACAAATACCTCAAAAGTGTACTTAAGTAGTTTCTTTCTGCCACTAGTTCTGGTCAAAGTGCACATACAAGTGACTGATACCTTATTAGGTGGTTGCCAAGCAACAGCAATACCTCTCTCAGTCCCAGAAACTCATGTGATTGGGCTAAGAATTTATTCCGAGTGCGCCGACTCAGAGATCTCATCTATAGTAGGAGCAGCACCTTCAGCATTCTGCTTTACTACACAAGATAAACGATGTTGGTTCAGTGAAGCCGAATGCAGTTGATAATGTCTACAGATCGTAGATGTTACGATCGTTTTAACTTTATAGTGTCTGGTAGATTGGTATTTTATTGTTCCCTACCTCCATGATAGATGCCTCTTATTCCATTTGTTCGGAGGGTTCAAGCCTCGTTTCCTGCGGCCCATCGTCACCTCAGTCTCAGCCACATCTGGCAAAGAACATCTGGGTGTTTTCATTAGTCCTAGTGTGGCTTGGTCTGAAAAAAGAGAGGGAAGGAGAAGTTACTGTGAAGTCCATACACTAGATATGACTTTATTGCCATTATGTTAAACATGAACATGCTCAAAGTTAAAAACAACACTACCCTGTTTGAGTAGCTTTAACTCTCAGCATATGTCCTACAATCATACATTTGTGCATGGGGGAGGTCAAAAATCATACAGGTTCTCTAAGATACCCTTTTACATGTACAGTCATACTCTCACCCACGCTACTGTTCAGACTACAAATTATACTTGCTTACACTCACACATACACAACTACACTTTCTTTCTAACCTCTAAAGTGGCGTGTATCAGTAGTGGTGTTTACAATAAAAATATATATTACTTTTTGTGGTGTGTAAACTGATAATATGTATTGTACATGTGAAAAATTATGTGTATAGTTTGTGAGGAAAATAGCTGAAGGTATATTAAACAATATAGTGTTCTATACATGCCATTGTTATCTATCATTTTGTACACAGCACTGTCATTCTGCTTTGTGACTGCAAGTATTATTTATGTTTACAAGGTGTGTTGTGGTGTGTAAACATCTGTGCAATGTAATCTTACACCAAAGAAGTGAAATAAATAATACCTTCCTACCGTTCAATTGTTGTGTCAGAAATGTATTGATTCAAGTCAGTGGCACTTTCTAAAACCCCACTGTGCCTTGTCGGTTGCATTATATTGCATTATATTTTAGGGTATACCTAATGTCTTCTTTCTGAGCAACACTTTCTGTAAAATACAAATCACTCTCTCACATATGGCATGCTGTAAACAAACACAAAGTGCCTCCATCCATCTGAAAAACCAACTCTCCCACACTTTATCTCCAAACAAACACATACCGAAGACTCCAGTTTCTTTAAGCCCTCCGAACTTCTGCATGGCTTTGATGGCCTTAGTCAGGGCCTCCTTGGTCTGAAGCTGACCAGACACTGGGTCAGGGGGTGGGAGGTAGCCAAACTTGCTCAGCCAGTCCTGGAGGGGAAACAGTAGACATTGAGTTCAAAGGTCATTCGAGGCATTTCAGGGACTTCAAGTATCCTAAAGCTGCTAAGAGGGTCTTACACCTGTTCATGTTTACCGTCTGTGGATTATGTGTGTCTATGCATTCAGGATTTGCGAGAGCTTTGTGTCTATATATTTGCAGACAAACCATCCATCTATTATTTTACCGCTTATCCTGTTAAGAGTTCAGGGGGTGCACATAGCATTTTTCTTATAGTGAGCACTATGTAAAACTCCACAAAAATAAAGCTGCCTGATATTTTGATATTGTATACAATAGCAGCACTTAAACAAGGAGCAGAGCCATAATTAATGCCATTAGTAACACCAGTGCTTTTCCTGTTATGACAAAGTAAAAACATTTGCTGTGATAACAGCTATAATGTGATCCTGAAACTGAATCAGCCAAATGGGTTTAAGCCATTTGTAATTTTATTATTTACACCGGGGCTTTTCTGCTGACACATGTCAAAATGTCTTCAGTGAAAAATGCCTATTAATCTGTTTAATCCCAATATTCAGATTATTGTTGGATTTCCTTGATTTTGGAACTTGCATGGGGTTTAGCATTTTGAATGATTACTCCATATAGATATAGTAGATTTTGCAAAAATAAATACATAAATAAATAAACAACTAACTAATTAACTAAATAAAGAAAGAAAGAAAGAGAGACCTTAATAAAAATTGAGAAGAGAATATATGAAGAGATACTGCAATTAGGGATATTTTATTCACAGAAGCCAATTTAATGGGACTATTATTTTCCTAAAAGATAGTCATTTTGAGTCAATTACCATCTCTTGTTATTCAAACTAAATTTACTCTTCTTCTAATTGAGTCTGTTTCTCTTTGTATTGTGCTCGCCCTTACTGTCTGTTGCTCTCGGTCTTCCATCTATCTGAGCTTCAACGCTCCATGATCTGATAGCCAGTCTGACAAGTGTTTTTGATCAGCAGATGAGTGACACAGATCAATAGCAAGTCAACCGTTATCTACTGACAGCAGTGTGAAAATTCTATTAACTAAATAATTGACTTTCATTCTTACAAAGTTGTCTGTTGACTGGCATTTGCCCTCTCATGTATGGCTTTGCTTAAGCAAGAGAGATTGTAGAATACAGATATCTCAAAGTTTTATGTGGGATGAAGAAGTTTTAAAGTAGAATGTTAATCTGAATAGCACTTCAGACGATAAGCAGGGATACATGATTGGACATTTTTATATTTCGAAAAAAACAAAAACAAAAAAGGATCAGTCACATCTGATGAAAAGAAAATGAAGAAAAAAAAAATGTTGCTTTCTATTATAAACTATGGTCAGACTAGGAAGCTGTATTTACTAGGAATCCCCACTACAAGTTTATAAGCATATTCTTGTATTTCCTGCTTGTTTTTACAAATGTGGCCTTATATTTCGGTGTCCTGATTAATGTTAGGCAGGTGGGCCACTTTTCATGTATATGGTGTGCTTTTAGTATTCCCAACATGCATTGTTTGAGTTAATGTTCTTCTTAGTAATTTAAAGAAAACTGTCATGGTAAAAACGTTGCCGTGCATCCTTAATACAGATGTACCTTACACTGTGGTTGTTTATTTTCACTAGTAATAGTAATAATAGTAAGAACTATGTGAACCATGATAAAGGTTGGTGTTGAACCAAAAACGTATTAACAATACAGAGAGCAGCTACATGTGATTATTATCTACTGGTTTTGGCTCTGCCAGAAGCCACTGAACATATATGTTTTGTTCCAATGAAGCTGGTATAAATATTTCAACATTTACATAACTTGTTCAATTAACTAGAAAATCTAAATCAATGTAAACTAAATTACAAGTGAACACAAAATGCAGCATTTAATCAAGATAACATTTAGTCTTAGAAGAACTAACTGAATTTGTTGACTTGACTTGAAATTTTTAAAGCAGCCCTTTGACTCATTTTTTAAGTTGAAACAACTATTTATATTTTACAGAGTGGTAGTCTGTGTCAAGCTATGCTGCGCTGGAGGTTCTATGTAAGCTCTTTATGGTTCAAAAGCCTCAGCCCATTTCTCAGTGACTGAATGATACGGCAGCATACTGAAAGCTCTGGCAGAATGTACAGAAAGAAGAGAATGATACTGCATAGGGCAATATTGATCCCTGTTTCAATCCCCATGTCAGTCACAGCACAGGGTCAGAAACAGAATAATAACCCCGCAGCTGCTACAGAATGAGCATCTTGCTCAAGGTCTGGCTTGCTTACACTTGAAACTAGTCCTCTGGTAGAAAGATGTTTTTTTTACCACCCTCTCACTGCTAAATATTTTCTATATATTATTTATGGCTTATTGTTTACTGTAGTTCAGTAAAAAAGAAATGGGTGTTACATCAACTAAACATCAACCTCTACACACCAGCTGGTGTTGAAACCACTAAGAGCATCAATCCAGTGTATTTAATGTAATCTACAACATGAAGTTTAGGAGGATGGAAGTGTGTGGAGTGCACAATGTGTTTACAAAACCATGTTACATCTCTAAGCTTGACCAAAGTGTTTTTATTGCCTAACCACACCCTGAATGCTGGTGTCAGACTTAAGTCTGAGTTTTGTCAGACTTGTACATTATACAGCACCCAGCGCTCAAAAAACCTCCTTGCGACTCACTTTCCATTAATAAAAGTAGACTTTTATTCATTCACTTCATCAGAATATTATCACAAAATGCTTCCAGTTTATTTGCATAAGAATGCATTGTTAAGAGAGAGGGCTGACAGTGTAGATTATGTAACAAACCCAAGTGCAACAATCAGCAGCATGCGAAAAACGCTATGAGTTTCTTCATTCGCAGATCAAGTGTTAGGCACTGTTGGGCACTGCTGATGAAACAAATGTTCACTAGTATAAGACTAAAGGCCACATTTGATTGCACTTCCAAAATAAAAAGAAGAAAAGAGAAATATGGTTTGGAAAGAGGGCAAAACACTTTGCTCTCACGCAGGGAAAAAAAAGGCTGTATAGGATGAAAAAACTGAAACCACCCATGTACGTTTATACTCTAAAGCTGTGATTAACTGCAGCACAAGGGGACTGACACAGATGGCTGAGACTCTAGTCTCTTTTAATCACACATTATTAAGATACACAAGCATAGAAAACTATGTCTAACCCTCTAGTATTCCCATGTTATTGTATCTCAAATGAGAAACATATCTGAAAAAACACTCAAAACCAGCTGCCAGAGTTTCTTGTCTGAACAATTGAATCTCTTTTTATAGTATGCCATTAAGTATAAGTTGCTCTGCTGCTGTTGGCTCAAAAGAGTCTCTACATTTCTTGCACATGAGTTGTAGAGCATAGCCAAAGAACAACTGAGTCGGCAAGTAAACAAATGAACTGGAGGTTCTTGTGTTACATTAATTCAAGAGACAACCTGAGGGAAATGGAATAACTGCCCTTGACACATTACCCCCAGCGGCCCATTTTTACATTTAACAACTTCTATTTAGTTTTTGTTAAGTTAAGAAGAAAGCGTTACAGTTATTTTCCACCATAGTTTAACATTTCATTGGTGGAGCTTTTAACGTCAGAGTTAAACAAGAACCATTCTGATGCTTTATGATGATCCAATCTTTCACAGTAGTGCTTTGAGTTGATGTTTTGCAGGTACCACTCTTACTCTTTAGCCTGTTAGCATGTTGGCATTTGCTGTTTAGGTGGTATGGACTAATCATTGCTGTTACTAGAGTCTTGCTGCTGTCATGACTACAAACACGTAAGAAGAAGTAAAGTGAAAGAGGTCATATGGCAGTCAATAGCTTTAGCATGTGGTAACATTGCCCAAACGAATGGATTAATGATCCTACACAGTGTCAATGAATAGTCAACTCTTAACTATAAATAAACTCATTAGTTACAACTGATAAACATTTGTTAGTTATGCCTTATTAGTGGGCCAGTATCTCTTTTAAAGTAAACACATATACACATAATTTACTCCCAATGCCAAAGTTCAGTGCCAGTGCGTGTGGCACTTCTTTAATCAGGCAGGACACTAAATATGTGGAAGTCAAAATGCTCCAGTACTGAATGTTAAGTGAGTGAAGATACTCCATAGTTTTGCAGAATCATCCAATACCAACGTTCAGTTTGGAAACGGGGCTTTTAATGTGCTATAAGTCATTGTGTTGTGTGTTTGTGGACATTCAGCAAGTTCATTTATCTAAACTGTCCAGAATCCCAAACTCCATCATCTATCTAACTGTCAGGGCTGCCTACTGTTCAGGAAGGTGACTGTACAGTGACTCTGAGTCTCAGCGTGTGTGAGTGAAAGCAAAGTAAAGTCAGCTGCACAAAGTACCTTACTCAAAACAAACACACAACTGAGAACATGGTGATAGAATATGGAAGATGGATTAAAAAAAGAGGAGATAAGGGTAGAGAGAAGACCTCTGATAAAAAGGGCTTCAAAAGTGTTAAGATTTACACATCCTCAAGGGAGCCTTCTGTTGTACAGGCTTGTAAAGCAGTGTGTAAATGTGAGTCATGCATAAGCTGTACGAATAACATCTATGAAAAAAGCTGAAAT
>OMLM01019923.1:0-24065 GCA_900302695.1 Helostoma temminkii | reverse complement strand
TCCCTCCACTATTATCCACCGATCCAGAGTCAGATGTGGGCGGGGCTGTGTGCACTGTTTGATATGTTTGAGTCCGCACTACTGATCTGAGATCAGCATCGTGAGCGCTGTTTGAGGGTAGGGGGTGTAGGCTTTTTGTAAACTTTATGAATATTTAGTTTACACTCGGCGAACATTTAACATTTACATTTACATTTACATTTACATTTACATTTATATTTAACATTTACGTTTACGTTTACATTTAACATTTACATTTAACATTTACATTTAACATTTACATTTACGTTTACATTTATATTTAACATTTACATTTACGTTTAACATTTAGATTTAACATTTACATTTACATTTACATTTATATTTAACATTTACGTTTACGTTTACATTTAACATTTACATTTATATTTAACATTTACATTTACATTTAGATTTAACATTTAACATTTACATTTACATTTACATTTACATTTAGACTTTGTCACATTTAGCTAAATGTGAGAAAATGTGTTGTGTCATTTAGTTAAATGTGAGAAAACTAGTTATAAGTGCTCTTTTTACATTCGGCACCCCATACCTACTTGCCATCCACTTTGTACCTGATATGTTTTCCTGTTTCTTGCAACTATTCTCTGACTTGCTACAACCCTCTACATCAGTGTTCTGTAAGTTCTGTAAGAAACCTGATGTGTTTTGTACCCTCACCGGCTGCATACCTGATCCCCTCATTTGATCCTGAGTTGGCTCTGTATCTGCATGTATCTGCCTGTTTTATCATCATTGCTCTGTTCCCTTTTCATTTTACTCTAATCCACAAACCTCACACACTGCTAACCCAGGAGGCCACCATCTCACCAGCCACCCACCATTTTGTGTGCCGCTCGCCAGATCACGTGCAGAAGCTATCCCGCACTCTTCCCGATTGGCTCCCTGTAGAATCACTAACCGGATTAATCACTTCTGCCTTACCACATCAATTCTACCTCCCTCTGGCTCCAAAGATTCAATGACCTGACCAGCCCCTGTCTCCCTCATCTACTCAACTGCCCCGCTCCTGGTTCCTGCCTTCCTTCACCTGCCATATTCCTGGTTCCTGTTTTACTTACCTGGCCCATTCCTGGTTCCTGCAACCTCCCCACCTGCCTTCCAAGACTCTGTGTCCTGTGGCCATTTAATAATAAATTTGGATTAATCCTTTGGAGACCAACTACACCTGCTTACCAGCACGTCAGTACAGTGCATTTTAAACAATTGACTCAGTTACCTCCAATTTTTATTCAACAGCACTATAAAGTGCTCCTCAAAGATGTAATAGTCATTAGTGATGAGGAGTAAATAAGTCAGCATAATGTCTTGTTAGCATTCAAGATAATAACTGTGAACTAATATGCTCGCTAATGCAGTTTGCTAACATGGAGAATATGTTCCTTCATCTTTATTAGCTGTTGTCAGCAATTGTTGCTGAATGAAGTGATTTATGACCATAAGAACAAGATATGTGATGTGATTGATGTTACTTTGACAGATTACCTTGTACTATGTGAGCACTCTGTGGGACTCCTATACTGTGGTAAGTTCACTATTTTAAATGTCTCATATTATACCACTATTGAGGTGATTCTGGCTGGTTTGCACAAGTGGAGACCCAACAATGGAAGACACCGTCCACTCAGCCGAAGCTGTGGTGGACAGTGATTGGCCAGAGCCGGCTATGACATCCATCCATCATATACCTCAGTGAGGGGAAAAAATCTGGACTGCATGATTCTTGGGCTGGAGTCTACCAAAAGGGAAAATGTAAAAAAGGTGGTGATGCACTGCTATCCCATTTGGTGTGTCTTTGCAAACAGCTGAGACCCAGCAGTCTAAATCTATAGCAGCATAATTAAGAGATGGTTCAGAGACACCTGGACCAGCTCTAACTATAAGCTTTATCAAAAAGGAAAGGATTAAGTCTAGTCTTAAAAGTAGAGACAGTGTCTGCTTCCCAAACCTGAACTGGATGCTGGTTCCACAGGAGAGGAGCTTGATAGCTAAAGGCTCTGCCTCCCATTCTACTTTTGGAAACTCTGGGAACCACAAGTAGACCTGCAAGTCTGCAAAGTGTTCTGCTGGGATGATATGTTAATATGAGGTCTTTAAGATATGAAGGAGCTTGATCATTAAGTGCTTTATGAGTGAGAAGAAGAATTTTGAATTCTATTCTGGATTTTACAGGGAGCCAATGGAGGGAAGCTAATGTAGGAGAAATATGATCTCTCTTACTAATTCCAGTCAGAACTCTGGCTGCAGCATTTTGGATTAGCTGAGGCTTTTTAATGAGTTACTGGGGCATCCTAATAGGCAATTACAGTAGTCCAGTCTAGAAGTAACAAATGCATGGACTAATTTTTCAGCATCACTTTGAGACAGGATTCTTCTAATTTTAGAGATATTCTTCAGGTGGAAGAAGGCAGTTCTAGAGATTTCTTTAATATAGTTAAAGAAGATATCCTGGTCAAAGATAACTCCAAGATTTCTCACTGTAGTGCTAGAAGCCAGAGTTATGTCATCTAAAGTAACTATATGATTAGACATCGTATCCCTGAGGTTTTTGGGCCCAAATAGAATAACCTCTGTCTTGTCTGAATTAAGAAGTGGAACATTGCAGGACATCCAGGCCTTTATGTCTTTTAAACATTCTTGAAGTTTGACTAAATGATTTGTTTCATTTTGTTTAATGGCTAAATATAGCCGAGTTTCATTTGCATAGCCATGGCCATTAACATGAACAAATTGGGACCTATCTGACAGATAAGATTTAAACCAACATATTCCTTTTCCTGTAATCCCAATTACAAGTTCCAGTCTGTGTAATAAAATTTTGTGATCCATAGTGTCAATAGCAGCACGGAGATCTAACAAGACAAGCACAAAGAGGAAACCATTATCTAAAGCTAATAGAAGATCTTTAGTGATTTTCACCAGAGCTGTTTCTGTACTATCATGTACTCTAAATCCTGACTGGAAATCTTCATACAGGTTATTCCTGAGCAGGTGGTCACATAATTGTTTAGTAACTACTTTTTCAAGGATTTTAGAAAAAAAGACAGATTGAATATTGGTCTGTAGTTGGCTAAAATCCTAAAGGTCAAGGTTGTTTTTTTAAGTAAGGGGTTAACTACAGCAGTTTAAAGGCATGTGGTACATATCCTGTTAGTAAAGAATGAGTGAGATTATCTCAGCATGATCTACAGGGAGGAAGTGGTCTAAGTAAGTTTTCAAATCTAGAGCTGTTGTACATTCAAGTCTGTCCATTCTAGTTGCAGAGTTGAGGGAATACTGGGCTTAACAGAACTATGACTCTTTGTGCTGACAAGGACAAAAACAGGAGAAAAATAATGAGAAGTTTCTCAGAGTTTCTTCTCTGACCAGACAAAGTCCAGCAGGGACCTGGCTCAGCATCTGGCAGCTTCATCTGTATCCAAGTTGACCCTTCCATAGTCTGAAGAAGCTGGATCATTAATGGTCTTTGTGGAAGGATAGCAGAGAAGAAACCACTGTTCTTATTTTTAGTTGTTCTAATGTAGAAACTGAGAAAAACATATGTATGACCTTAATATCAGTGATAAAAACAAGTCTAATGGTGGCCTTAGACTTTTTCACAGTACTGTATACACAAATGACCAAAGTCATGACCCTGTAATTCTCACTTGTAGCTGTGGCTTTGAACTTGAACTATACTAGTGTTATTATGGAATGCCATGCCGTTATTTATTGGTATAGCACAATAAAAATAGAGTTACAGTGGAGTTATAGAAGATTGACAGCACAAAAATGTTGCTGATAATATTATTTCCAGAATATTCTTCAGAATTTTTCCTTGTGTCCCAAGGTACATTACAAAACAAAAACTTAAATTAACCAACACCACACATTTAACAACACATATCACATCAGGCCTTATTAAAAGACATATCAGTGTTAATTACTGAGGTCTAATGAAAACCCATGGTCTGGTTTAGTAGTTTGACAGGATGAGGAACAAAAGATTGTTTAATCTGTTCGGTCTGACTGATGGAACTCTTCTATCTGAAGTTACTCAAATGAAATACAGTTTAAAACCAGAAGTTTACATACACTATATAAAAAGAAACATCAGCATTTTTTTTCCTCACTGTCTGAGTTTAAACTTTTCCTGTTTTAAGTCAGTTAGATTTACCAAAATATTTCTATTTGCTAAATGCCAGAATAATGACAAAGAGAATTTTCTGTGACTTTCTTCGAAGTCAGCAGTTAATATACATTTCCTTAGTGTTTAGTAGCATGGCCTTTAACCATATGACTTGGGTCAAATGTTTTGGGTGTCCTTCCACAAGCTTCTCACAATAGTTTGCTGGAATTTTGGTCAATTCCTCCTGACAGAACTGATTAAACTGAGTCAGGTTTGCAGTCTGCCTTGCTCACACACACCTTTTCAGCTCTGCCTACAAATTTTCTATAGGATTGGTGGTATGCTTAAGTTTATTTCTGGATGAGAGTAGAGGCTTTTTTTCTTTTAACCCTTCCAAATAATTTGTGGTGATGTAGGTGACATTAGATTGTAGTTTTCAAGACTTTCTGACCACAAGACCCAACTAACTTCTGTAGTTCTCCAACTGGGATTCTTTTGGCCACTTTGGCCACTTGAACCATCCTCCTGACAGTGTATTGGGACAAGATGGACACACGTCCTCTTCCAGGCTGATTCATGACACTTTCAGTTGCCTGGAATTTATTAAGTATTGCTGATGGACAAATTGGTATTTGTTTGTTTGTTTTCTTTTAGCCACTTCCCCTTTTTTTGACACTCAACAAACTTTTGCACATCCAAACTATGTTCTTTGGCCTTACCCATTGTGATGACTGACTAAGGTCTATGTGTGATCTCATATTCATACCCCTGTGAAACAGGAAGTAGTTGAACAATATCCTGCTCCTTTAGCTGTACTAAAAAATTTGCTAAATTAATGTGAATTCTCTCCGGGCACTTCGGCTTCCTCCCACAGTCTAAAGACATGCAGTCAGGTTAACTGGGGACTCTAAATTACCTGTGAGTGAGAGTGTGAATGGTTGTCTTTGTCTATATGTTGCCCTGTGATTGACTGGCGACCTGTCCAGGTTGTACACCGCCTCTCGCCTGTATGACAGCTAGGATAGGCTCCAGCACACAACAAAACAACAACAACAAAAAAAACCCCTTAACTTATGGGTAGATAATCTCTTAAATGAGACTAAGCATGCATATTTTAATCAAGATATATGCATATATGTATATATATTATACCACCAATCTGCTCCAGTTTTTCCACCCAAAACACAAAGAGGGACCACGCTGCACTTGGTGGGGTAATGATGAGCCTACCCAACACTGCCTCTTTGTGATCAACATTAGACTTAACAAGTGAGACTCTGGTAGTTCCCTTTACATACTGGTTTACAGTACAATGTTGTACAAGGAAAAAAAGAAAAACACATGAATTAACATGCTGTCCAGTACCTTGACTAAAGGTTTAGAGGAAAATACATTCCAGAACTGACTGATAAATTCAGTAATTGTAGAAATTAAATCTTAATTTTCAGATATTTTAATGGGATCACAGCAGCAGCACAACACAGAACTTTACATCATTGATGTTCACTACAAATCATCAAAACAAATTAACAAACAGAAAAAATAACATTCACATTGAGCATATTTCAGTGCACATCAGTCATGACAGCTTGACTTGAGCAATAAATAACATATTCTTGTATATGACAGAAAAACAATATTGTTTAAAAAAAATGAAAACAAGTTACTTTAACAATCATGAAGTTTGTTCGTAAAGTCTCAACTGAGAACATTGAAGTTAATGGAGACTGTTGACTGTTGATCTGTCAAATGCATCCCTTCATTCAACAACTAGATTCCTACTCAAACACACACATTACAGTGGTTTCAACAATAAATAGTATTTCATAATTCATTTCATTTTTCACAAGGTACTTATGTATGTACTCCATGTTCATACATGTTTAGTGTATGTACAGTCGTATCCCTTTCATGTAGGACATATGGCTCCACCCCAATCTGTGCCTCTTATGTGTTAGATCTGAGTCACAGTAACAAGCCTCATTTTATCTGAAACCACTGTTATGTGGTAATGTGACATCTGTCATGGCTTAGAATGATTGTGTATCACAGCTCAGACATTTAAAAGGCAGAATGAAAGTGTAACATCAGCTTTTCTAACTGCTCCTGTGGAACACGGGGAGCGATGAATTCCGCCTGTGGCCATTTGTGGCCATCAAGGAAATGATGTGTCCTCACTCTTTTTATTCACAAGAATCATCAGGTATTTATCTTCAGAGAAACTGAAGATTACAGCTGTGACTCAAATGTACACAATATGAGGCTACTCCATTCTTATGGTGCACATTTCCTATTATTCATATATTAATAAACCCTTACTCTGACAACATCACTAATTCTTGAATAATGCCCAACGACAGATGAATGGGGAGTGGAATGTAAAGAGTGGTGAACGGAAGCAGTGCAGGAAGACAGAATGTGAGGGACAAAACAAGAAAAGATGGAGGGTGGTGGTCAGGGGACAGGGGACTGCAGGTGTTACTCAGTTTGGGGCACAGAGATTGCCGGGCCCTTGGGGTCATCAAAACGGTCCATAGTGTGGAGCCGCATGATCATGTGCAGGCCGTAGGTGAGCACTAAGACCATGAGAAGACTGGTTAACAGACCCATCCAGATCCCAGGAGAGAAGAAACCCGCACAGTCACTGGCATATGAGAAGTCACTGCTGGTCACATTAAAACCCTGAATCTGTGGACAGAAAAACAGTCAAGTCTTACTGGTCACTCATTTACAAGCTGTATATAAACATTTACTTAACAGTTTTAAACATTATAAAGTAATTGTAATATGAGATGTGTTTCAACTCCTCCTGTGGAAACAAGGAGTGGAGGCTGGTCTATAGACACTCAGTGAATGAGTTTATAATAAAGACTAAAAATAAATCTTCATAGACAGATTTAACATCTATACCAGCAAATAACATGTACAAGGACCAAAAAATAGCTAATGTTACTACAAACTGACATCTGGACAAACAATATTTCATACAGCGAAGAATACTGTAATAATATCAGAAGGGGAAAAAAATCCCCATCTACCTGAAAGTCTTCAAATGAGACTCTCCACTGATTGGCCGGATCTTTGGATGAGCGTGGGACAAGCAGGGGCCATCGGAAGCTGGTTACAGATTCACAGCGATACGAGTACTCAGCGGGGGCGTAAATGTTTCTGCTACCGTTAAAAGTGGCTTTTGTACCGTCGTACTCCAGCTCCACAGTGTCAAGTGTGAACCAGCGGCGGGCAGACACTTTGTAGTGACGCTGGCTCAAAACAAACCTGGACACACAAACACACACAGATATGCACATGTGAAGAATGCAGGAAGAGATAACAGTGACATGTTTCTGCTCACATCATTTCTAATTCTCTACTGAAACAGAACATAGATGTCGAACTGCAAACTATGCATAAGTGTACAGACTTACATCAGTTTAAAGCTGCGGTGACCGAGGACATTCTCATAATTAAGAACCAATCTGCAAAGAAGCAAACATTTCATTAATACTGACAGTATTGCTGTTGAGATAAATGTGAAATAACATTTGTATATTATGTGGCATACATGTCATACATGTCAGCATTATCTCTAGGGCTGCACCTGATAAATAGTTTCATTAATGACGCAATCTGCTATTTACTATCTTCATGGACACTTTGTTGGACAAGGATTCGTTTTTCACCAAAGTGTCTTTTTGTTTGAATAGTAAGGCTGGAGGTATACTTGTTGTTAACCACATGGCCTGGCAACATAGCGCTCAGACATTTCCAGCATCGGGTTGACATGCAGTTTGTGCACGTCAGCAAATCTTAACAGCCGTAAATACCGGTGACAATCCCACGTCAACAATGAGCTCCATTTAAGGGCCACTATTCATGGTAAATGGTCTACACTTATATAGCACTTTTCTACCTCATGGGTACCCAAAGTGCTTTGACACTGCTTCTCATTCTCCCATTCACTCACACACACACTCACACACCGAAGGCAGAGCTGCTATGCAGCTGACCTGACTCAATGGGGGCGACTTGGGGTTCAGTGTCTTGCCCTTCAACATGTGACTGGAGGACGGCTGCTTAACCTCCTGAACCATAGCCGCCCCAACTGTCATGCTGTCAACCCTGCCGGTATTGTCACGTTACAATCTGCCGTGCAATCAGAAACAAAGTTTATTCTTTAGATTACAAATTCTTTCCTCTCACATTGGGTAAAAAACACTAAAGTTCTCCTCTTCTTCTGCTTCTAAGAACATTCACAAAGAAGAGGCTTCCCTTATACTCAGGGAAAATTAGGTTCTTGTCTGCCCCCATGTGGCTGACCTGTTTAAATCCTCCACACAGACACAAACTATGAAAGTATGCAAGCAATGACGCAGATGAAGCGTACATCCATCGGCCTACAGCAGGTATGCCCCAAGCCCTATGTTGTTTGATTTTGGTCAAATTTTAAAAATGTTTCAAAATTGTAATATCATTAGATAATGATATGTGATGTATGTTACAGGTGCCAGTATCTGTACCTCTTGAAAAAAAATCATATTGTATTTTTGTTCATTTTTATGTTTATATGTTTCTTTAACAAGTTTGAAAATGTCTGAAAAGTAAAAGTCATAAAATCCCTCTAAAAATGGTATAGGGTTAAAATGTAAAATTTCCAAGAATTTTATTAAGTGCCCAGTAAAAGGTTAACTGACAAATTTATTGGTCCATTGCTGACAGTGTTGGTACTTTTAATTTCTTGCTGTGAAGATGCAGAACTAACCGATATGCTGTTCTTTACTTTAATTCACAAACTGAAAACTAAAGTAGGTACAAACGTAACAGTCAAATAAGAAGCACTGCAGCCAAAGAGCTCATTAATACACATTAGAAACACAGCAGTGTAAAGACAATTTTATGGAGACATGAAACTGCAAAAGGTTTTTGCATGTTTTAGTCAGATGTCTGAGACCCACTGGGCCAACCTGCCATGCATTTCTGGATCCTAGCTCACCAGTTTAGAAGGTCTGACCTGGGTCTTATTAGATATCAACGGTAATACTCACCACCTCCCTGAAGTTATTAGTACCTTTAGTGCTTTCCTAGATTCTAATGTGTAAATACACCAATGTAAGAATGTGACTGGGACATAAAGATAAGGAAAGGCTTTAGCTTTAGCTAACACAATTTTAAGATGCCCATTTACTTATACAGTAAATTAAAGCAATGAGCTTACTTTGCTTTGGTTTTGTCACAGCTTGAGCCATGCAGTTTTGGGCTGACACCCTCCCCAAAGGTGGACTTGGTCAGGTCAGAGTCTTCCCAGCGACCACTCCGAAGGATGCTCACTGACAGGCCTTTGGCCCACAGGAGGATACAGGTGTTTTCCCCCTCCTGTATAAAAACAAAGAAGAAGCAGAAGGGAGAGATCTTGTCAAATTGTTCAATTGTCTTTTTATGTGATTTGCTAAAAAACAAGAGAAAACAAAAAGGAATCAAATGCAATGTAGTCATTCCACCTTAAACTCCACTGGTGCGTAGACACCAGCCTTCTCCTTGATTCTACGCTGCCTATCTCTTTCCCTCTCCTTGTATCCACCTCTGGCCTGCAGGAGAGAACGTCCTCCACCCAGGCCTACATCCATAGACAGAGATGCTGCTTCCTGTTTTGGACAGATGCACAGAGTCAGTTAAAGCTGAAAACATTAATTAAAACTGATACACAACAAACACAATAATATTTACATATAAATAAAATGATACAGTGACTAACCCTTGAAGGCTGCAGAGCAGTGTAAATAGCTGTGTACGGAACCAGCTGGGTCTTCATGATGCTCAACACCTGGCCAATCACCTCATCTGAAAAACAGTATGTATAATCAAATGTCATCATATCACATAACAAATTACTTTGAGGAACAAAAAAAATAAAAAAATTATATGTATATATATATCTCTTATGTAATATTCAAATTTTCTGAAATCCTGAATTTTGGGTTTTCATTAGCTGTAAGCCATAATAAGCAAATTTTAAAGAAATAAACACTTGAAATATATCACTTTGTGTGTAACGTATCTATGTAATATATTATTTTTTACATTTTGAATTTGCTTAGTGAAATAAATTAACTTTTTGATGATATCCTAATTTCCTGACATGCACTACTATATATATACATGGATCAGGCATAACATTTTAAACACCTGTACAATCTAATGCAATCAATACAACAGCTCTGCCATAAATTTTACATTAACAAAATTATAATTTTTCAGTTTTTAAGTTGAACTGCTAGTAATGTGATCATTTTAACAAGTGCATTATTAAGGTCATTGTGGGCGGTGGATTCGTACTGGAGTACGTTATATTCAGAGGTCTCTTTAATGTTTTGGCCTCCCTATTTACATCAAAAAGGGGTTATGCCACATTAAGTTATGCCTGCTGTGCATAGAGGGGAGGTCATAACGTTTAGGCCACCCTATTTAAAATAAATGGGGCCCAAAACATTAGAAACACCTCTTAATCTAATACACTCCAGTATGATTCCACCACCCACTATTACTTCAATAACAAACATATAGTAGACAGTTCTAACTTAAAAATTGATAATTATAACTTTGTAAAAGTAGAATTAATTAATTAATTAATTCATTCATTCATTCATATATTGTGTGTGTGTGTGTGTGTGTAAACATTCCTTGAATTAATCCAATTTTTTAAGGGGTCAGGCTGCCTATATGGAAGACTCACCATTTCCACTGAGAATCTCCTTAGCAGACATCAGATCAGGCCTGTGAGAAAATCAGGAGACAACAATTTTTTGGGGAAGGTAATAAAGTGAGAAGAATGGGACAACACAAATAATTTACACAGTTAAAATAAAAAAACGTGAGACAGTGGAGGTTTGACCTTTATAAACATCATTATACAAGTCTGTCCACATTATCACAGGTCTTCCTCAATCTGCAGATCCTTGTCCTAGTCTCTGCACTACTACAAACCTCCTTTTACAATCCTCATACATCACAGAGTAGAACTCACTAGAACTTGATGACGTCAAACTGAGTCTGATGTGACTGAATTAATATAACTGGCAGCTCTAAATACTAATCTTTAACACTCTATTGTAAGTATTACAAATATTACTGATTTCTCTGTCACATTTTGAACAAACGAAACAGCCTGATTATTAGTAGTGATAAGGAGTAATGTTTCCAACCAGTTTTCTTATTACAGTATTGTGGATAAATGTGATTTTTTTTTCTCAGGTTATTTTTGTTACTGCACTGGCCAAAATTTTTGTTTTAAATTTTAGTGACTGGAGTTTCCAAATAATGTCTGGTATTAGGCTGCAGTTTTTAAAATGTTGATTCATAGGTTGTTCTGTGGTTATTACTGTTTTTTTCTGTGTCCAGTGCACATACCCAATGCCATAGGGCAGCCTAAACACCAGGAGGGCAGGTGAGGTGGCGTTGAGTCTCAGCTGGCTCAGTGTCTCAGGGTCCATATAAAGAGGGGAGGTTTCTAATTGGTCCTGCAGCTGGCCAATCACTGCATTGGAAGCAGGCCAGGAGACAGCAGGTAATACCAGGGGTGAGGATGAGGTCATCAGAGCCCCCTGTGGCACATAAGAGAAACATGAAAACATCTGTCATCACTCAGTGTCACACACTTTTGGCTAACAACCTACAACACAAACAATAATTTCCACTTTGATTTAATTCCTTTAATATTCACATATCTTACCTCAAGGTTGGGAAAGACACTGTCCTGTTTATTTCCAAAAGCCCCACCGTACATGGTAAAGTCCTCTATGCTCATCTGGAGAGAAAAGGGAAAAGAAGCAAAGAAAATGTCAAATAAGCAAAAAAAAAAAACAACAGAAAGAAAACTCTGTCTAATTCTCACTGTCATTTTGGATTACAAAATGTTGTGACAATTATTTTAAAAAATTATAAAGATATATAGATAAAGATATAAAAATGGATTATATACCGTTTTATTATGAGTTTGAGGACTTTGTTCTCCCAGTAGCAATGGTGCCATATGACAGGAAGCTTTACAAACAGTACCAATATTAAGTGTTTCCTATATTTAGAATAATTTTGTGAGACCAATTTAAGGTGTTAATCTTCGTATCAGGGTCATCTTGTATTCAGAAGATCAGCCTGGCTACCTGATACAGGTTAATGAACATTTTAACCTGTAAATAAGTTAAATCTCAGTGAACACTCAAAGCTTGTATTCTGGTAATGTACCTGGAAGAAAGGATTTTATGTGTGTGTACCTTGTCCTGAAGAAACAGCACTACATTTCGCGGGCCAACATTCAGAACTCTCTCCAAGTATGATTCGAGCTGCTGCTGCCCAACGATGTGACCTGCTGCAGGAGGGGACTGACTGGGTAGAGAAATCCTGGAGGGCATTTCAGGTGGGAGAGGTATTCAGAGCAAATCATACACTGAAATGTTATTACTACTACTACTGTTACTGTATAATCATGTGATTTTGTCTCCCCCCACCACTCCTCCCCAGGCGCCAAACTTGGGCGAGTTGCCATGTAGAGGACAATGAATGCACATGAGTGAGTGGTAGACTAGGGAATAATTAAACTTTGAAAACTGCAAAGTCAAGTCTTACACTGTATGTTCAGTTGCTCATTATTTGCAGTGTTTGTTGTTTGCAAATTATAAAACCCCTCATGTGGATGTTCTATCATTCTGTCAGTGTTGGCTTGATGCCTAGCTGGATGTACTGCATCCAAAACTGACTGCTGCAAAAACACTCACTCTGGAGCTGGAGTTACTATTTTCTAGTCTACTGAAAACACCCTGCTTAACTTAACAAGTAATGTAAAAATAATTTCACATTTATTTATGAGAACTGTCCTTGTTGTAGCTGATGCAGATCTAACTTGAGAACTAATAAAGTACCTTCAACAGTGTTAAGTAAGTCGTTGAGGTCTTCTACAGTAGCAGGGAATTTGGTGTTAATTTTTTCATGTCATTAGGATTCATGGAGGCTTGGGTAATGCTGATGATCACTTTCACTTTGGTAATGCTGATGATCACTTTCACTTCGCAAGGAACTGTGCGAAGGCCTTTAGTGTGGGCTGGTGGGGGGATTGAAAGTCCACTTAAGTCCTTTTTGAAGGAGAACACTACTAAGCTGCACCTTATTCGGCTGCTCAATGTCTTTACTCAACCCCCCCTCTACCCTGAAGGCATTTATGAAAGAGTAAGTATACAGTGAAGGCACCATTTTAATGTGGACTGCTGACCACTAACAACACACATCTTCTATCAGTGGGCAGAGTTTACAGATATAGCTACATCGTTTTACATTTTTGTCCTTTTGGAAGAGAATTCTTTAGGAAACCTTTCTTTGAACTTGATCTCCAGTTGAGCCTACTCAACATTCTCCACTGACAAACAACTTTAAATAATCTCTTTTGAAATCCTTATCCAATTAACCTGTTTATTGTATGACATCTAAGTCAGAGTTTGCAAGCACTGCGCTCAAATGTCTTCTCTTCTGATGACAACAGCCTCAAGAGCCATGCAATTCATTTTCACAGTCCAGTCTAAGAAGTGTAATAATGTATTATGCAAGTCACTGCATCAACTTTCACACTGGCTTTTAAATGTTGAAACTGCTTTGTTGATTTTAAATGGTTATGAAGTCCTGAGGATTTCTGAGACTCTGTTGGCAACAAAGACTTTGAAACAGGAAAACACAAAGTCCATCCAGAATACAGAATCCTGATGATTCCACATACACAGTGACACCTTTTGCTTATTGCCAAACTGCTTCTTTCCCATTCAAGACATCTCCATGTTGCACACTCCATTGGGCATAGTGATTTGCAAAGTATTGTTTGTTTTCACCTTCAGATGTTATAGGCTTTAACTGAGGTGCATGTTTCTCATTGAATCTGGTTTCTGGATACAGCTAATTATCTACTTGTTGCATTGACATTTATGGGATAAATGTTTGTCATTGAGACCAAGAATCTGTGTTTGCAACTTTCGTCTTGTGGCAGAGTTTCTTGATCATTTGACACACTGTCACTTAGTTTTATTTATTTGGCCATAATTGTGGATGCAGCCTATATTAATACTTGATGTTTATTTATTATTGGAAATATATCTTCATTTACTGCAACTGGATCAGATTGAACAGTGTTTGTAATTGAGTACTGATTCATAATTTTCACTGATTCTACTGTTTGACATTCTTTTAAATAAAATACTGTATTCAACAATGGCGACAAACTATAGCATTATGTTTTATTATAGCAAAATGAAAATAATACTGATAACAACACCATATATGCTGCAAATTCATTCTTAATTCAACCATGGTTTCTACAATTAATGTTGCTGAATGTCATTCCTGATGCACAAGTACATGAGAAACATTGTTGTAGCCAGTCTAGTTGAAGCTATTTTCCATCCTAATTATACATTTAACAATTTCATTATTGTAAATGACTGTACAAATACTCATCCACTCATCATGTGATATTGTGTATTATGCATTGTGTGTAAAAATTAATGGTGCAAAGTAAGCATTACGATTTAGTGAATATGTATTTGTTAACAAATAAAAACGCCCATCACAACACTCTGGGGGCTTCAAATGTCTAATTTTGTAAAATAATGTTAAAAACACACCGAGCTTCTTTTAGACAGGTAAAGCTTAATGGCTTGCTACATGACAGGTGATACTGCAGTACCTGGCACTTGCCAGAATTAACAATTAACTGCTAAATAACCGTTAGGTTAGCTTAGGTAAGAAATGTCAGGTTATCTTAGCTAAATTAAAGTCCAGTGCGCGTTTAAATTATAATCTAGCAGAGACGTAGTGAAGCCAGGTTATATCTTAATACCGTACCGTTAGCTAACACAGTTAGCGCTAGCGTTAACCGTTAGATAAACTGGAATAAGAGCGTCAAACCCCTTTAACTACTGAGGCCGCCTCTGTGCGCAAAAATGCCCAAAATATTAACACTGCTCACCCTTCGCTTGTCCACAGAATAAGCGGAACCTGTTCGTCGCATGTTCCCGTGTTTAACACGGTTAATAAACCGAGACAAATAACCAAGCGGACAGAGATGCTGCTGAGGTGCACTGCCTGCGTCGACGCCATCTTCCCAGTCCCTGTCAGCTAGTGACGTGACGTCGAGTGGACTTGGCTCACGTGACGTCCTCTCCATAGCGGGGACATCACACACTGAGGACTGGGGACGTGTCCTCAAGGTCCAATTATCAGACGACAAGCACAAGCACCCCAGCCCTTCTGCATATGAGGAAGACCCCCAGTGTCTTTGGACATTTACACCCTTATATTTGACCTCTTTTTTGGTGATTTGCTTTAATCTTGTACATTTTAGCTGCTTTTCATATATTTGGTGTTTGTGCGGTCTCCACTGTCTCTTTGCGACCATTTAGCATTTCATGCTTTTATCTCGTCTGTTGTTCTGCATTTATTTGTATTATGACTGTTCTGCATAAGTTCTTATTCGTTCTGTCTCGTTTTGGTTGGTTTCTGTTTATTTCTTACTATTTGTGTCAGTTGTTAGTCATTTTACAATGTTCCATTTCTTTGTGCTCTTGTTTCTCAGTGTCATTTCATGTTTGTTGCTTTTTTGGTCTCTTTGTGCATGACCTCACTTCAGAGGATCCAGGTGTCTCTTTGTGCACTAGGGCCTTTGGACATCAGTTGTTTGCACTTTGCATTTTCAACTCTCAGACTCCGAAGATTTTTTAATGGCTATTGCAGCATAAATATGCCTTTGTTATTAATAATGAAACTCAAGGCTTGAGAAATAAAAAAGGTTTCATCAATTGTTTTTGCTTTGACTAGTTTAAGAGGGCTGAAAGGGGAGAATTCAGGCTAGAGTATAGTAGAGTAAATATCGGCCAGAATGGCTGTACTCACTTCAGTCAGAAACACATTTAAAATTTAGAAAACTCTGACATTTTATTGGCATTCATCTGCAGTAGGAAAGAGTAGCAATCAAAGTAAGGCAATTCATTTATAAAATACCCACAAACCATCCTGTCTTATAAAAGCCACTGACCTGTGTTAAAGGTTTTATACATCTGTAATGCAGTATCACTCAAAGATTGAAATCAAAAACAATAAATCTGAATAATTCTCAGAAAAAAGGAACCATACAGTACTAGAATGATTTGCAAACTTGATCTGAATTTTCAGCTGACTGAGACACAAGGGCATATGGTGATGTTATGACAGCAATCAGCTGACTTAAAGCTACGAGGATGTAATAAAAGCAAAACATAAAATTGTACGATTATCATAATCATATCCCAACCCTCATTTACTCTGCACGCCTCTCTCAATACTAAGTGAAATACATAATATTGTGATGACTTTCTGATTAACATCTTTACATTACAAATTATAAATCTATATAATCACTCACTGGAGAACACTGCATACTGATGATTAGTATTTTAATAAACAGCAGCTTTGTGTGAAGTTGTAAAACTGGAGCAAAACTGGGACCTGTCTTTAAGACCCCCAAAAAAGGGGGATAATATGATAATATCATAAATATTAGGTTAGCCAACTGTCATGTTTATTGTGAGTATAAAAATACATTAACTGCAGGTGTGTGATAGAAGAAAACTCTACATTGGCACTGAACTTGACTGCTGGATGCAAGTTGATGATTCAGTTCTTAACATTGTCAGACTGGGTTGACAGTTAACTGAGTAACATTAATGGAGAAGTGACTGTCTTAACTCTAGAAGCTATAGACAAAGCACTTTGTCTATAGCTGTAACTGTTCAGTGGCTGACTACATGGAGGTCACACAACACTGACAGGTGTGAATGCAAGTAACTCATTCTTATTTTTTAGTGAACTGCTCATCCTGTTAACTGTGAACCTGAGCCTATCCTAGCAGCTGAACTGGCTAAATTAATTAAAAAGACGACACCAGCTGTAAAACAGTGGGTGAAAAGAGAAAACCGAAAGAAATGCCCATGAGTTTCTTTCACAGATTGCGATCACAGTAGTCTTGACTCAGTGGATTCTCAGTGTGGAAGTGTGGTAAAAATCAGTCCTGTGGTTAAGGTTTTACCCTCAGTTTCAGGGTCAATGTTTTCAGTCTTCTTGGCTATGAGGAGTGTAGCAGGTGAAACAAGGAGGACTAGGATTATTTCTGTATCTGCCAATGGAGGGCCTCCGCCTGGACTTTCAGGCTCCGAAACTCTACCTGAATGAAATCAGTCAAGGTCTTCCTCATTTCCACCTGAAAAGACAAAGTTACAAAAAAAGGGCAAAGGCAGATTTACACATCTGTCACAAACAAGTTCTGCCAACATTAATCAACCATTAATGGGTTAATGGATTGATTGATAAACACAAAATTAATTGAGAAGTATTATCATAGCTGGAAATCTACAAATAAAGTACCCAAAATACATTAAACTCAAAGGCAACATTATGACACATACAATAGTTGTGGTTACATATAAAACCACACTGTCTTACCTGGCTCTTGTTTTCTGCTCGGAGGGACTCAACAAGGTCTTTTACATTAAATGGTTTTCCCACCAGGACTGTGATCCTCTGAAAGAACAAACCCCAGCAGGTAAAACCAGAGTCACAGTTACCAAACAAAACACAGGACAGTAACATTCTAGAGTTTTATCCCACCAAGATGAGAATTTCCTACCTTGCCAGTCCGAGGAATGTAGGGAGTCACATTTGGTAGAACGTCACTCAGACCTGACATAAGGTAAAACAACAGGACGGTTATTAGGTTGAGTTTCTCTTGTTCAAGTCTGTTGAATGTCACTTTCCTGATTACCTGTAATCTGCGAAACACAGCCACAACATTGTTGCTATAATACTGTTAAACTATAACAATATACTGAAAGTAGTAACATAAAGCTAACACACAATCTAAAACTACCCATGAAAACTTTCTACATATTACAGTATATGTTGAAAGTTTTTCAGAAAGACTTTTCTCTCAGTTTTCACTACTAACAGTCTAAGTAGTGAAGCATGCTGTGGAATAATGTAGTGGTGGGTTACTTACCAACATGCCAGAGTGGCAGGATAATTGGATTCAGGGAGCACTCTGCTATAAGCCGTCCCACACCTAATGAACAAATCAGAAACGTTATCTCACTGAGCATCTGAACCAGAATTACTGTCAATATACTGTCAATAAGACCAATATAACTCATAACACAAGCAAGAAATCACTCTACGTGGCTCAAAGCTCAGACTACCCAGAAAGATGAGGTGTACTTACCCCACTTTAACCTTATGAATTCTTCACTCATGTTGACTTTGCCTGTTAAATGATAAACAGAAGAGATATTGCTCATTTCCACTGTAATAGAAAACAAACACAGTGCATCTGGAAAATATTCACAGTGCTCCACTTTTTCCTAAATTTCATTACGTTACAGCCTTATTCCAAAATAGATTAAATTCATCATTTTCCTCAAAATCTTACAAACAATACCCCATGACACCCAGTGGCAATGTAAAGGTAGTTTGTTTGCAAATGTATTAAAAATAACAAATGAAAAAAATCACATGACATAAGTATTCACAGCCTTTGCTCAACACTTTGTTGAAGCATCTTTGGCACCAATTACAGCCAAGTCTTTTGAGTATGATGCTACAAGCTTGGCACACCTATTTCTGGGTGGTTTCTCCCATTCTTCTTTGCAGGGCCTCTCAAGCTCCATCAGGCTGGATGGAGAACGTTGTTGCACAGCCATTTTCAGATCTCTCCAGAGATGTGTAATCAGGTTCAAGTCTGGGCTCTGGCTAGGCCACTCAAGGACATTCAGAGAGTTGTCCCTAGCCATTCTTTTGTTCATCACTCAGTCTAAGGTCCAGAGCGCTCTGGAGCAGGTTTTCATCAAGGATGTGTCTGTACATTGCTGTATTCATCTTTCCCTTGATCCTGACTAATCTCCCAGTTCCTGCCGCTGAAAAACACCCCCATAGCATGATGATGCCACCACCATTCTTCACTGTAGGGATACTACCGGCCAGGTGATGAGCAGTGCTTGGTGTCCACCAGACATAACACTTGCTATTCAGGCCAAAGAGTTCAGACTTTGTTTTGTCAGACCAGAGAATTTTGTTCCTCATGGTCTAAGAGTCCTTCAGGTGCCTTTTGGCAAATTCCAGGCAGACTGTCATGTGCCTTTTACTGAGGAGCGGCTTCCGTTTGGCACTCTACCATACAAGCCTGATTGGTGGAGTGCTGCAGAGATGGTTGTTCTTCTGAAAGGTTCTCTCACCACACTGTTAACTGTGGGACCCTATAAAGACATGTGTGTGCCTATCCGAATTATATCGAGTCAACTGAATGTACCACAGGTGGACTTCAATCGAGCTGTAGAAATGTCATGCTCAGTGGAAAAAAGATGCACCTGAGCTCAATTTTAAGTATCATGGCAAAGGCGGTGAATACTTATTTACACATGATTTTTACATTTTTTATTTTTAATAAATTTGCAACTTCTTTCACGTTGTCATTATGGGGTATTGCTTGTTGAATTTTGAGGTAAATATTAATTTAATCCATTTTAAAATGAGGCTGTAACATAACAAATGCATGAGCGCTGTGAATACTTTCCAGATGCAATGCAAATCAAGTCAAAGAGGCTCTGAGCAGGACATTTACCATACCCTCTGGAAAAATGTGCACCCACTCTCCTTTGTTTAGTTTCTCCAGAATAAAATCCATTCCTTTCTGGTAAACCCCATCACCTAAGAACACACACAATACAATGCAAGTGTTTACATCAACAGGCATTAGGACAAAGTTGTGGGAAAAATGCTAATGACACTCACCTCTGCAGACGGGAACGCATTTCCCACGACTGAAGAATTTGGAGTGCAGCTCTTTTGTGAAGCATATGTCAGATGCTGTCGGTGTCCTGTCACAGGTAGAGAAATTCTCAAAAAAAAAAAAAAAAAAAACACAACAAAAACCAAACCATTTCCCAAAACTTAGCGTATGACCCAAGGGTGGTGCCATACTCACCATCGCATCTTGTTGAAGTTCCACAACTGCCCAAGTTTCAGCATGCCTGTCGCAAACAGACATATTTATTTCAGACTCTCTCAACTGCATTGAACTGGTTGTGTGAAGTTTTTGTGCATATACCTCACCCCAAATATGTGGGTCATCCATACAGGACTGGTGATTGGACAGAGTGATGAGGGGTGTGTTAGAGGGTCTCTGGTCAATCAGGTTCCACAAGACCTCATGGTTGTGGATTGTCAAGTAGTTCATGTACTCTGAAGATGGTGAGATTGGAAAGAGAATGGCACAGTGAAAGGCAGGGTCCTGAGAAAAAGCCAGAAGGTATTGTGCTGGTGTACTGTGTGGTGTGTACAGATATACTACAACGTACTGGTCCAGAAGTAGGAATAAGATCCCACCAAGCCCATGATCAGTGAGCTGGAGATCCTCCATGGCAAAGCAGGGCACTGTGGGAATGGCCATCTGACCTCCAGGGGCATCACAGCACTCCACAGACACTACATCCACACACAAACCTGACACAACCAAACAAACAACAGAGGATAATACAGGTTGAAATTGGTCTTTTTGGTTAGGTTTTGAGGTAATGAATCACATAAAGGTCAGTTTAATCACTATGCGAAAAGGTTTTACATGTGAATACATATGAAACATATTATATAACAATTGCAATATGTTACATTTTGTAGTTAGTGTCCACCCACTTCTTAGTTTAGTATATTCAAGAATGTAAAGCCTACTGTACAACAGCTAGCTAACATTAGCATGCTAGCCAACAACAGGCCAAAATTAATAAAAACATCTATACACACAGTTTATATACGTTAAAAAACAGATAACGTATATTCAGCGTCTGTATCAAAGGTAGTCTTCCGTTTAACGTTACACAGGAACGCTATAGACGCAACCATTCAACAGTTATGTGACTACGTTATTATTCTCTATCATTGGTTGGCTTAATATAGGCCAGCAAACTTCGGCTTTAGTTCTTTGGCATACCATTACATCGCTCTACATACTCTGGGACGAAATTGCATGAAGACTTGTGTCATTTAACATTTCTGTTGGGCTCACCTTTCTCCTGCTGATGGTCACCGACACCGGAATTAAAACTCACGCACTGACTGGCGGGTATTGTAGTTTTTAGCGAAAGGGTTGCTATGTATCCCGAATGTACCTGTACTGCTAGTTAAGGTGTTGAGCGCCATTTTACTTCATTTTGTTAGGAATTTATTAATAGTGATAAAAGTCGTGAATATAAAGTCGTATAATATTTTGCCAAATCATGTTTAATATGGTCAAACCTCCACTCTGTGTTAACACAGAGGGACTATGGGAAATGTATGCTTAAATGCAGGTCAAACGTGAAGCGCCTATAAAGAAGTGCTTTGCCCTCTTGCTTGTTTTTGTGCTTACAGCTCTCGAGATGATCATTCTATAAAATGTGGTGAACTGGAAATAAATATAGTCATATTAAAGTAAGCTGGAGATGTTACTTTGTATATTAACAGGAACTTTTCACACATCTGTATAAACAATAATGCTCAGACTAAAGTCTGGACATCTTGCATAAGAAATATCTTGGGTATTTCAGGAAAAATAAAGAAAATAGGAGCATGTTAAGTGTTTATAATTATTATAAACACAATTATTTATAACAATTATTTGGCCCTGATTGAACGCAACTGCCAGTGTTTTTTCTTTCCTATTTAACCATAGCTACACTGTATGTGAAAAGTTCACATTATACTGTATGTATTTGTGTATGTACCACATATGTGAGCAAACAAGGCTTATTTCGAATGTGACTGTGACCTTAGGTTTGTCCCATCCACCCTCCCTTTCGTGTGAACATGATATCACAGAATGTCGTGAGGGAATTTGTTCGAATTCGGCACAAATGTCCACTTGGGCTCAAGGATAAACCGATTAGTGTAGGAGAAGAGAACAGACTGCTAAATGTATTACACATTTAATAAGGCTGCTCAAAAAAAATGAACAGATGCATTTATAACAATTAAAAAATATACATTTTAAAATTAAATGTAAAATTGCATTTAAATTCATTTAATTTTTGCATTGCATTTAATTTTCATTCAGAGACAACAAACACTCAAGAACAGGTGTTCCGAAGAAACTTTGTCAGAGGCTGTTCCAGACTGATTTCCAGTTAAACACTGGTTTATTCACCAGCTGGGAGCGAGGAAGTTCAGTCCCTTTAATGCCACCTCAAAACCTAAGAAGCAGGCCTGAGAGAGGAAGACAGATTAACAAAAATAAATAAATGCATAAAGGACGATAATGGTATTGTTTGGAGGTTTCAAGTATAGTATGAGTTGAAATGTAAGAATTTAGTATAAGAGGAGTATAAGAGTAAGGTATTACCGCATTGGCAGGGAAGGCTCGGAGAAAGACGGCATTGAATCCCTTGTAAAGAGCTTTAGGTCCTTCTTCTCGAAGTAGTGTTCTCAGGACGTCAACCAGACCTCGGTACTTCCCCTCTGCAGCTACACACACACACACAAACATACACACACACACGCGTTAATGGAACTTGTTGTTTCCAGTGTATCTTACAGGCAGGGTATAGTGGAGTGCTACAAGTGCTCCTGTGAGCGCTTTTCCTCTCAGAAGAGTTCTTGGACAGTTCTTGGAAAGCAGCAATCAAAACCCACATTTTTTATATAAATTATTAGTCTGCAGTTTCTACCAAAGACATTTGTTTTTGTCTGTACTTAGTTTTCTTTTAATCTAAAGTTGAGATGTTTTTATTGCAATATCGTTGGTGTTGTGTCCGTTGAAATCTGTAAATCTGAGAAGACTGTTATAGAAGGGTATCTGCGAGAGTAAAAGAGAAGGTTCACATGACGGTAGTGAGACCAGCTATGCTGTATGGTCCAGAGACAGTGGCACTGATAGAAAAACAGGAGGCAAACTGGAAGGGGGAGAGCTGAAGATGCGACCTCTCAAATGCGCTTCTGGAAGAATGGTCAAAAATTCCCATAAACACACTCCTAAACTTTGTGGACAGCCTTCCCAGAAGAGTTGAAGCTGTTATAGCTGCAACAGGTGGACCAACGTCATATTGAACCCTGTGGATTAGGAATGGGATGTCACTTAAGTTCATATGCGAGTCAGGGCAGGTGAGCGAATACTTTTGGCATTATAGTGTATATAGATATATCTCACATAGATATATATATATATATATCAAAAGTCACATTTTTAAAATGAATTCATTAGTCTGCAGATACCTTTTTTTTTGTCTGTTTTTGTCTGTATTTAGTTTTCTTTTAATCTACACTTGATGATGTTTTTATTGCTATATTGTTGTTACTGTATATGTCTAAATCCTACAGTTTATTAGCTAGGTACTAAAAGACAAGTGGAGTTTACATATTAAAATGTAAACTTGTCTCACACTATTGAGCACTAAGAAATACTGTAAGGACTGACTCTGATGATACACCTAATTATAATATTAATTTCCACAAAGAAATTGTTGGTTGTTGAGCTGAACACACTGCATATGATGACACAAATACAGGATTTCCGTGTCTTGTCTACATGTGGCCAGAGTGAACTGCTTTTGCTTTTACAAAAAGAAGTATATTCCAGTATACTATTGGTATACTTCTTTCAAACTAAAAATAATCAAGAATACTTTAAGTTTACTTTTTATGTACTTCTCAGAGGTATTACAGACAAAGTTGTAAACTGACAAGTATATAAAAAAGTCTAGGCATACTTAGGGTATACTTGTGTACCTAAGTTTGCATACCCAGCATGCCCTTCAGTAATTTAATTTTATTAACAAATAACTTTTAATTTATAATTGTGGTGTTTTGCCTTTTAAACAGACTAGGCTGGTTTTGA
>OMLM01019922.1:0-12602 GCA_900302695.1 Helostoma temminkii | reverse complement strand
TCTGTTTAACCTAATGAGTGATGGGTAATATAGAGGATTGAGCCACTTGTTTTCTGAGGGAAGGCACGGGAGTTGAAGGTCACATAGCAGTGAAGCTACATGGTAGCTAACCAGGCCTCTCTGAATCCTAGTCAGAGTCAGACATTTTAGTTGCTATTGTTTGAATAATATTTTAGTAGACCTCCTACTCATTCCGCTCCCGTGCACATGGTTTGAGGGGTCAAGAGGTCAAGAGAGACCCCCTTACTGTACAAATAGATAACCAAGTGAGTGGGGAGAGGGGCTACACTCACAAATGTTCAGAGACACTGTCTTCTAAAAGGAGCTCATCCTTCTAAACAATCAGGAATTACAACATTTTATGCTTGATGATGTTGCGAGTTCAGTGACCTATGATTCAGAGTTTATGAAATGTCTAAAGTTTCTAGAGGATGGCAGTACTTTGTCACATTGATGAAATTATATTAACGATGGCAACTAAGTTAATTCAAGCAGCTAAGCTTAGGTTGCTCCACACTCCACTGGGCGAGTGGCTGCAGAGTGGTTCTGTGACTTCTTTTCTACCTTTGTTTCAAATAAAAACTCCTACTCTTTTCCAAAGTTTTGCTTGGTGGTGTGTTTGCAGGCTTTAACATCATCAGAGACACAGTCTCAGTCTGTATGTAACCCAACTAGAACAGGTAAGAGAATCATTTCAACTAAAGTAGCCAGTTCTGTTTCTCAAATCTCATCCCCATCACTGTGTTTGTTAAATGCTAATAATAAATGGTAAACACAATTTACATTTTAATTTTACTTCTGGTTTCCTTTTAAAGCCTATTAACTAAACAGAAGTTAAGTAAATTAGTTTTATTGGTGAACAGGTTGTGGAGAACATAGTGACCACAGTGTACTCTGATGGCATTGACAGTACATGCAGAGATTTCAAAAACCATCCATACCATCAGGCAGCAGAGGGACCTGTGCCTCTGGAACCTCTGGAGAATTTGTATCTCCACCATTGGCTGCACGGCACAAATGTATATTGCACGTACGAGAACTAGGAGTAGTGTTTCTTCTTCTCAAGAAAATCAGCACCACAGCCACAGCAGCAACAATCAGCAGCACCACCAACACACCCAGTCTTGCTCCAACAGCAAAGGAAGTTGTGTCATCAGATGGTTCAGGAAGTTTATGATCTGAAATACAGAAAATTAAATTTTTACTACATAAAATAATGTTGGACTTTAGTGAATGATCTGACCACAGAAAACATTAAGTTATAGTAGCTGGAGAGACAGTTTGAATAATTCATAAAAATAATGATAATAAAGCCAAACAACAAGAAAGTTTCTTACCCCAAACCTCCTCAACATTTACACCTGTCGCATCATGAATGACGTGGCAGGTGTACGTAGACATGTCAGTCCTGGGAATCTCCATTCTCTTTCTGATCTGATGGGTCCCGTCACCGTTTGGTCGAACGCCTGAGGACACCAGTCCGTCCTCTTCAGTCACAATACGACCGTTCCTTTTGATATTCACAATGGTGTCTTTTGGGTAGAAACCAGTGGCCAGGCACGTCAACATGACTTCTGTCTCATGCTTGGTTTCTTTTGCAAACACAAACACCTCAGGTGGAGCTGGACAGAAAAAAGCAAATGTAGCTGTAAACAACAAGAACCCACAACCAGTTTCCCAAAATCATCACAAGGCTAGTGATGGTAAAATGTATTTTGCACATAATTATGCTTAGAAAAAATTATGATTTAAGAAATCGTCCTTATTGAAGCCAAGCAGAAAATTAAAACTCCAGAACTTGCAGAAATTATACTATACTACAGACTATGTATACTATTGTAGGCATAGCACTCCACTGTTCCAGTGCTGCTGTAGTGTCGGAAATTAAACATTTTCCTAAAGATTTCACTCACTTTTATCCCAGTATTATCATCAATATTTATGTTAATGACATGTCTCCAGTGCAAAAGTCAACTTATCTGAGATTCACTGTTACTGCTACATAGACCCAGTTCATATTTTCTCTACAAAACTCAATAAAATGTCCTTTAATTAAACATACCTCCCTTTTCATTCCTATACGCCACAAACTTTCTCAACCACTCCATGCACTCGTTCTCCAGGTAGCCTTTGGTGTATTCTTTCAGGACCTGCACATCATTCCACTTCCTCTTGGTCTGTTCTGCTGCAGGAACCACAGCAACCCAGACTAAGTTGGCTTCATCAAAGTAAAGAAAGTCTTCCCCATCGTAGGCAAACTTGTCCATGCCACTCCTGTACTTGAAAGTGCCATCAGGCTGTGTTTCACCATCACACCCATGCATCCACTGAAGGACATGGACATCTGAAGAGCAGAAAAATGGAAACAAACATGTTTCAGTTTCAGGTAACAAATGCTGCTTATCTAGCCAAAGTATTAGTAATCCATTTGCACTGTTACACACAACATTTATTTGTTGAAATGTTTAATAGATCCCTCAATTAAAATTTATTTATAAGGAAAATTCATTAGCAACATATACATTAGAAACATATATTTCCTAATTAAGTATTACCTGTATCAGGCTTTGTAGTTTTACAAGTTAATACTTACTTACAGATTAGAAGTGACCCACTTTTTTTTTCATTGTTGAATCTTACCTGTGTTGTTTTGATTCATTCTGTTCATCAGGATTTCGATGTTGACTTTGAACCACTGCTGTTTGCTCTTGCGGGACTGTGTTCCTTTCTCCCAGTAATCTGCAGGAAGCCTCTGTCGCATCCAGTCCTGTTTGGGAACTTTCTCCTGGTTGTCACTGTCAAAGTAGTCGATCATCCTGCCATCCAGCAGACCCATGGCTGTGAACTCATGGAGGCCCTCTCCAGGAGGTTTGGAGAAGGCTGTGTAGATGTACCTGAGTGAATGTATCTCTGAAAGTCACACAGGTAGAAAAACACAGATATTTAGTAGACAGGACACTAATACTATCAAGTTCAACTAACCCACATCGGTGCTGAGTGGAACAACAACCCACAGGTGACCATCAAGGTGTCAATAACTTCAACAACTACACAGATTCATATGCCTGTTTCAACAAAGCCAAATAACCAGAACTGATAAACTGGACTAGAATTATTTTAATTCAATTTAATTCAATTCTGTTTATTTATAAAGGCGCTTTATAATGTAGAAATTGAACAATACAACTATATAGAATTATACAGAAAACCAAACAAATCCCACAGCACTAGGAGACAGTGGAGAGGAAAAACTATCTTTAACGGGAGAAACTTCCAGCAGAACCAGGCTCAGGGTGGGCGGCCATCTGCCTTGACCGATTGGGGTGCGTGGAAAGAAAGAGAGAAAAAAGAACAACAGGCAACAGGAGAACAACAAGCGGCAGACGTCACTGTTACAAATGAGAAGACAATTATACAGCAACATATAAAAACAGTAATTGTTATCAAGTAAAATTAGCGATTTAGAGCTTTAGAAGCTGAGCGCCTCTAAAGGTCTGATCACAGCTTTATGACAAACACCTGATTCACTCTGAACTGCAACTACCTGCTTTGGCTTATTTTTTGGCTCTCACAATTATTCTGTCACAATTTCGTCATTTTCTCAATTTTACATATCAGTGCGTCCCGCAGACAGTTTCACAACAAGGGTTCAGTTAGTGCAGCGCACCGTTATATTCAGATTACACTGGATTAGATCAGACTTTAAATTATACTAAACTATGAGGAAACATACATAATATACATGGTCTGTGCCAATATGCAGTATTCATGGATTCTGTTTTTACATAATAACAACACTAACTATTTTTCATACTTTACACAGCGACGCGTCAGAAACCTACCGCTGCTGACCAGAGGAGTCCCGAGCAGGATGAGAAGTGCCGCTAAAGACATTTTAAACACAGAACTAAGCCTCTGCATTTATGAAGGAAGATCGTCTGCTGCTGGAAACAGCTGCTCCTCCTTATTTCTCCTGCTGTTGTGATCAGATGAACTGCGCCTCACCTGGAAAACAGAGGTGGGCAGGCGGAGAGGCAGCAGTGAGGGGCAGTTAGGACAGTTTCCAAGTCTGTGCAGGGAGTCACAAACACTTTACATCCTGTGATACTGTTTAAATGAGATGCTATGTTGTACTCAGTGTCCAGTAAGTGATTGTGTTATTGGTAAATAGCTGCACAGGTGATGGTGTGTTCATTGGTTTTCATGGTGACAGTTTGCTGATGATGCAAAACATTAGTCAAAAGACAAGAAACACAAGGTTTAGATTTTGATCTGATCTGTCAGGTATTTATACTGTAGGGGCTGAAATTAGTTGTGTTCATCTGTCAATTAATGAACTAGGTTGACACTAAATTAACAGTTTATTTTGTAGATATAATAGTATGTGATTTGTATTAAGCTGAATGTGTTCAACCTTTCTGATAAATTAATGTGTTGATTGTGTCTTCACAGTGAAACTGAACAATGAACACTAAGTAAGTAAATAAAAGAGTCCATAAAATGCCTGCTGCTAATTAAGCACCTGCACTACAGATTATCCCAAGATTGTGAGCTGGTTTTCCAACCAGGTATGTTGGTGAAAACACCAAAACTTTACTTGTCAGATAAATAAAAGTTTAGGCACATATGCAAATAATAGATTAAATTTTAAAGCCATACATGCAGACTTATCTATTAATAATAAGTATAACAATGGAAAAGCCTATCAGGTGCAGAAATCTATAAAAATGTCATGTACAGTAATCTGATAATTCTTTATTACAGGTTAAAAATGCTTTTTCTTGCCTACAGTCTATAGAAATTGCAGCTGGAGTAGAAATACAGTCACAGAATCACAGAGTTGGTACATGTCCTACCAACATACACCATGGTGGTAGGACATGTCATGTTCTTCAGTTGCTTTGTGTCTTTGTGTGTTTTAAACCTGCAGTAAAACTACTGGTGGCACTAGAGAAAAAACTTGCCAAAGGACTAGAGACTAAATAGGACACGTTAAAACAGACAGAATCATTTGTAGGTTTAAAAAAAACAGCAATTTAGTAGAAAACATGTGGCAGCAGGTATATTGCAAAACTTATCTGTATTTATTCTGTGTGTGTGTTTATTGTGCAAAGTAAACCAACATGTAAGAGTATTGATTTAGCATTTAACATTAGTGGACTCACTATGGACCCATTACCCATAATGCAACTCAACCACTGACAATCAGGAGTGTGTTATTCTACTAAGAGCTCAGTTTTGAACAAAGTAAATTAATGTGCTGAGTTGTACATAGGTGAATGTCTGTTCTGTTGATAAAAACGTAACATTTCTTTCAGAGAGGAATTGAATTAAACTATGTCAATACACTGATCCTCCATCTGTCTACTGTACATTTCAACACAGCAGTTGTGTGTTAGACCTTCCAGTTGTGCATCTCTTGTGAAAGGCCCCTGGCAGAGTCACGATGATGACAGCCACAATCTCCAGTGTGAACCAAACTATATCATTTGTGGATATTTCATCTCCTGGGATGTGAAACACCTGATCTAAAACACAGAAAACATTCAACTTTAGTTTTAAAAATAAATAACAGCATTTCTATTTGTTTCAAACTACTATGAATTTGACACAAGTTTCATCCATTTTGGTCATTTGTCCCAACTCTCTCTCTGACTAAAGTGGCCATTTGTTGTAAGAGCACCCTCACAACGGAGCAGTGCTTTGTTAAAATAGCACAATTTTTTACAGAAAACAAATGTGTAAACAAAGCATTTTGGTTGGGATTAGTGATAAAGGAGTCTGGGTTAGGTTAGGTTAAATAAACATGTTTAGGTGTAGTTAAAATCACATTTGTCCATTAAACATCCTCACTGTTGGTGGAAAAAGGTGAACTACTGTATTGAATGTAATAACTGGTTGAAGGTTGGACCTCCTTTGGCAGCAGTAGTTCTTCTGGTAGCTGTGGATCAGACCTGCACAGTACTTCATATGCTTAGGCTGTTTTAGAATGAAGGAGAGAAAATAATACAGACAAACTGCAAAGATCCTTTTTAACATAAACACCTGAAGTTGTTTGATTAATTTCACAGGTGTAATTACACAGTTCGTCCTTTAAGATCTTCACACTGTCTCTTCTCTGATAGTTGTTGTTCCCATCTGGTCGAACACCTGACGACACAAGTCCATCCTCCATGGTCACCATAAGGTTGTTACTTTTGATCAGTAGGTTGATGTTTTCTGGGTAGAAACCAGTGTCCAGGCACGTCAACATGACTTTTGTCTCATTCTTAGTTTCTTTTGCAAACACGTACACCTCAGGAGGAGCTGGACAGAAAAAAGCAAATGTAGCTGTAAACAACAACAACAACCCAGGACCCGTTTCCCAAAATCATCATAAGCTAGTGATGGTAAAATATATTTTACACATAATTATGTTTAGAAAAAATTATGATTTAAGAAATCCTCCTTATTGTAAGCGAGCAGAATGTTAAAACTCCAGAACTTGCAGAAAGAACCTCAATCTGTTCAAAACAATTTGAACCCTTTAGAACGATCTGGTTTAACTGGTAAATTTGACAAACAAAATGTGCTTAAGTAAATAAACTCAGGAATTAACAATGACAAACTTCTATTTCCCTCAGACAACGTCCCAAATCCTGCCTCCATCTTACTACTGGCACAGTATTTTCATGTTGCTATGTGGTTCCCCTCTTATACTACTGTGTGCATAGAGCTCCACTGTTCCAGTGCTTAGTGTTGGAAACCATTAAACATTTTCCTAAAGATTTCACTCACTTTTATCTCAGTATTATGATCAATATTTATGTTAATGACATGTCTCCAGTGCAAAAGTCAACTTATCTGAGGTTCACTGTTACTGCTACATAGACCCAGTTTATATTTTCTCTATAAAACTCAATAAAATGTCCTTTAGTCGTTCTTATACAACAGAAACTTTTGGTTCAGGACCTGCACATCATCCCATTTCTTCTGAGTTGGCTTCATCACAGGAAAGGAAGTCTTCTCCATCATAGGTGAACTTCACCGCTCCTGTACTGGAGAGTGTGGCCAAGTTGTGTTTCACCGTCACAGCCGTGAATCCACTAAAGCGTATGGATAAAACAAATGCTGCTGATCTAACCAAAGTATTAGTAATGCATTTGCATTGTTACACACATTACATTTATTTGTTGAAAAGGTTTATAGATCCCTCATTTAAAATGTATTCATAAGGAAAATATATTAGCAACAAATACATTAGAAACAAGTATTACATGTATCAGACTTAATTATTTACAGATTAGAAGTGACCCAGTTTTTCACATTTGTTGAATCTTACCTGTGTTTTTTTGATTCATTCGGTTCATCAGGATTTCTATGTTGACTTTGAACCACTGCTGTTTGCTCTTGCAGGACTGTGTTCTTTTCTCCCAGTAATCTGCAGGAAGCCTCTGTCCCATCCAGTCCTGTCTGGGAACTCTCACCTGGAAGCCGCTGTCAAAGTAGTCGATCACCCTGTCAACCAGCAGAGCCATGGTCTTATTTTACAGGTTTGGAGAAGGTTGTGTAGATGTACCTGAGTGAATGGACACAAAAAGTCACACAGGAAGATAAACACAGATATTTTGTAGACAGGACAGATATGTAGTTAACATGTACATTTAATGACACTAAATGGGAAGTTTACATACCTGCTTCAATCAACCATATAACTGATAAAGACCTTTCATGAAAGGTGAAACATTTTCAAAGACCAGACAAGACAAGACCTTTAGGAAACCTCACAGCTTAAACAGATGAAAGTTACCGTTTGTCTCTTTGTGGTTATTTGCATCGCTTTACTATCATCTTATATCTGTTTGAGGTTGTTTAAATTAAAATGGATGGAAGTGACGGCTCAACAGGATGATTTGTGTTTGTTTATTATTGTGACATAATGCAACATGTGGGATGTTGTATAACTGGCTCAAGGCTTGGAACAAAGGAGGGGAGACAACACAGTCAAATGGCAAGGGTGGAGGGTCATAACAATTTGGAAATATCACTCAGTTCCCTTCTCTCTATGCCCATTTCCCTATTTTTTTACAGTGTGCTGTCAAATCATTATTGTAGTATATTTTTTCTGGTGATCTGATGAGCTATGTACAGTTAAGTCCAACAGTATTTGGGCAATGACAGAGTTTTAATTTTACCCTTAAACACCACCACAATTGATTCAAAAAAAAAAAATATGATCAAAGTGTAGAATTGTAGCTTTTCTTTCAGAGGTTTCACAGAAATATGGCATTTACCATTTAGGAATTATAACCATTTTAAGGAGAGTACCTCTATTTTCAGGGGCTCAGTAGTATTTGAGCAAAATAACATAAGAGTAAATCCTTTGCAGCCAATGACTACAGCCTATTATCTGAGTATCATTCCAGAGATGCTTTAGTCCTTCACTGCAGCCACCAGCTGCTGCTTGTTTGGGTCTTTCTGCCTTCAGTCTTCAGTAATTGAACAGCTGATCTACAGGGTTGAGGTCATATTCTTCAGTCAGTTTCTTTGCCTTCAAAGTCTTGAGTTGTTTTCCACAGTGTGTTTAGGGTCATTATCCATCTGCACTGTGAAGCACTGTCCTGTCAGTTTTGTAGCATCTGGCTGAATGTGAGCTGAGAGTATAGTTCTATACACCTCAGAATTAATCTTTCTGCTTCTGTCAGCAGACACATCATCAATAAGCACCAGTGTTTTTGATGATATTTTGCTTTGGATCATGAGCTGTTCCTTTCCTTCATCACACTTTCTCTTCCCATGGATTTCATATTCGTATCTTCAGTCAAACAGTTGCCAGAAGCCAAGTCAGTACCTAATATCAACCCCAGATCTTTTATTTGCTTTACTTGGTTTGAAGTAATGTTGTTTAAAATGGCTTTAATTCCTAAATGGTACATGCTGTATTTTAGTGAAACATCTTTTGTCCGTTCCTGCTCCCTTTGCTTTCGGGCCTTTTCCTTATTCTGCACTTCAGCCTTTTGATCATCATAGTTTCTGTTTAGGGTTTGGGTCTTTTTAACTTTCCAAGTCATTGTTTCCTCCTCTTGGAGTTATATTCTATTCCCCTCGTTTACTTGTCACACCTTCTGATGAAGGTGTTTTATTGTTCCTTCTCTACTGCTGTGTCACCGTCACAGTGCTAAACCACCAGCGCCCCCTGTAGTCTGACAAGACATCTCTCTTAAATAACCGTATCCTATCACAGAATTTAGACTTCCTTTTATTGACTGAAACTTGGCAGAGAGCAGGTGAATCAGTTCAGTTCCAGGAACTTTGTCGCCGTAATTTTATACATTTTAACTCTCCTAGGCCAAGTGGCTGTGGTGTAGCAGCATTCTTTAAAAACACTTTTACATGTTGTCTTCTCTCTGTCAATTTAACAGTTTTAAATCTCTTACATTTATCAGCTGCTCTTTCAAAATAAGTGTCTGGCTTTCTTAGGTTTAAGTGTACGTTTTAACAAAATGGGCTGTAAGACAAGCAAACGTGTAAAATCGTGTGTGTGTGTGTGTGTGTGGTGTCTACCACACTGTCAAAATCCGCGTCAGAACAAATCTAATGAGGGGGAGGTGCACAGGTGTAATCACAGTGGGTACAGATTATATACATATGTGGATACAATGTGGGTGAAGAGGCTGAAACATAGACTGGAATGAGGTACAGTCATGTCGTCAGCCAGACTAACGGTCCAGACAGTTGTCACTGAACTGTTATTAATAACTAACAGACTGTATTATACAGTTCATCCTGATGCCTTAACATTTAGCAGCTGAAGCTAAATGGAGAACTGATTATCCACAAACACACTGTTGGATAGATTTTAGATTTATTTTCTTATTATTATTATTATTTAAGAAAGCGAGACTTTTATTTTGAAACAGGGTTTTGAAACAGCAGGAAACTGATGCACACATGGAAATAAAGTAGTGGATTTATATTTTCCTTTACTGACTATATTCACTGAAATCAAGTCTTCTGGTTAATGTGTCCTTAAGTCAAAATGCTAAACACAGATCACATCTCGTTTCTCTTGATGTGAGCGAAAAACTGAATTTAACCAAAGCATCGCGTTAAAAACCGATAATCCATCTGAAGATTGTTTTTTCAAAACTAGACTGAAAGTTGAATGTTAAGTCGTTTTCCCGTTTGTTTGTTTGTTTGTTTCGTCAGTAAAACGAGAAAACAAAGTATAAATAAGAAATAATTTATGTTGCTGTTGAAGTTGGTGTGTAAGTTTTAACGGTTTGATTTCTCCACCAGATCAAAAGCTGAGAAAACGAAATAAACAAACTGACGAAACAAACAAACAAACAAACAAACGGGAGCAACATAAATTATTTATTTATACTTTCTCAGAAAACATGGAACTTACCGCCGCTGACCAACAGACGAGTCCCGAACAGGATGAAAAGTGTAACAAACAACATTTTAAACACTAAACCAAACCAAATGACATAAGATTTATAAAGCAGCTGGTCTCTCGATCAGTCTGTTTACTGTTACTTTCTGCTTCTCTCCTTGTGATGGCGGATGGGTCATTTGGGTGGCGCTTCCTGTTTTTTTCTGGATACAGACCACATGCTAATGTGTCTTTGACTAGAGTTGCGTTATTATTATTATTATTATTATTCATTCATTCATCTTCTATACCGCTTAGTCCCCGCAGGGGTCACAGGAGTGCTGGAGCCTATCCCAGCCAGCTTACGGGCGAGAGGCGGGGTACACCCTGGACAGGTCGCCAGTCTATCGCAGGGCCACATATAGACAAACAACCATGCTATTATTATTATTATTATTATTATTATTATTATTATTAGTTATTCCTTTGTTTTTCATAGACCACACCTAAATAATCTTTGCCTGTCCCTATCTGCTACCTTCATCCTCCTCACCTTGTCTGTCAGATGCAGCGCAGGCATGTGCACAAAATCCTGGTTATTACAGCTGCAGGTTTTCAGTGCTGCTGAAATGTATTTGTGCTCCTTTTCTTTTCCTGGTTCTCAGCCTGGTTGTGTCAGCTTCCTATCACCCCCAGTCTGTGCCTCACAGGACTAATAAGATGAAACCTGATGTGTGTGTGAGATAAAAGAAAATAATGTAATACCTTACCTGCAGTTCAGATCTGTTTTGTCTGGATGCTGGAGCCAAACCCAGCTGTCATTGGGCGAGAACAATGTGGCACTCTTTATTAAAAGGTTCATGTTCACTGTAGAGGAAGACAACCATTTACACCGATGAGCTATTTAGACATTTAAACTAAATGGATGTTTTTGGACTGTGGGTGGACGCTGGAGTACGAGGAGAGAGCCCACGCAGACATAAATCTTAGTATCTCCACACACAAAGGCACCTGGCCTATGAGTGGAGCACTAGTTCTTCTGGCTCTGAATCAATGGAGCTAACTGCTACACCCCTGTGCCACACATGGACAAATACTCTACTTGCAAGTTAGAAAAAAAAGACCTTTATTTAAAAAATTACAGAGTAAGGAGTACATATATGTCTACTACACTACACTACACTGGATACTAGTCATTTACAGTAATTCTTTATGAAACTTGCATTAACTGCAGTGGAAACTAATTTGCAAAGACTTCACAATGTATCCTCTCCATGCTCCAGGGGACCTTCGTTGTCAGGTTTTTGGTTTCTTGGGCCGTTGCCTGCAGGGGGAAACATACTTAATTCATTGAAATAAATGGGGTCTGGTTCACTAAAGGTTTGCGTGTACTAAATTGCATGCTCATTTGAACACTCACAAAAAATGGTACAAGCTGACCAGGCTACAAAGGGTGCAAGCTGAGGACTGTGTGTTTGAAGTGAGCAAAATAGCCCAAGCTGTGAATTCTGCACCCTTGGCTCTGTAAATATGTCTGCTTGTCACATTTTTTTCTATGGATTCAGAATGTAGTCAGAAAAGGTGAGTGAGGTTTTAATAGATTTATTGAAAAGGTTGACAGTGGAATGTGAGCTGGAGAAGGTACCAGGAAACAGAACAGATGAGTAGGGACAGGAACCAGGGATGAAGCCTGGAACCTGAAGCAGGCAGATGAGGCCTGGGACCCAGATCTGGGGAGTGCAGAGCCAGCAAGAGCAGAGCTGGAACCTGGAGCTGGAACTTGGAGGTGGTTAGTGCAAGACTGTAGACAGGAACTGGCAAGTAAAGACTGCAGAGTTGGAGCTGGTCAATGAAGAGTCGGGATAGTAACAGAGCAACCAAAAAGGAAACTAAGACACAACCTCTACAGATTCTCAAAAATAACAGGTAGTGTTATTTAGAGAGTCAGGTGAGGGAGAGAGCAGGAAAGTGACCATAAAAGGAACAATTAACCCAGAGAGAGGGAGAAACTGGTGAATGGGATCACATAAATGGTAGAAGGAGAACAGAGAGGGAGTGAACAGGTATACATGGTTAGTGAGAAAGTGATAGAATGTGTGTGTGTGACCAGAGACTGAGGGAGGTGTGGTCAGATGAGCAGAGTGGATGTGAGTGTAAATATGTGAAGACTAAAACAAAACACCTGCAAAATCACAGACAAACTGAAATGAACAGGTGACAGAGAGGAAGTATAAAATGTAGATGT
>OMLM01019869.1:0-22084 GCA_900302695.1 Helostoma temminkii | reverse complement strand
AGGATCAGAGAGTCTTCATATATCACACTAATAGTGTACGGTATGAAAAATTCATGTTAATAAAAAAATTGTTCAGTTTGTTTAAACTGTGCTGCAAAAGATTTTTATATTTTTTTGCCTATAGTCAACAAAATAACCACACTTAAAGCACAGTTATGCCTCTATTCTATATGACATGCAGTACATACTATAATACACATTTCATACTGTCAGAAAAACTATCAAAACATAATGAAGACAGAGTCTGATGAGTCTCGGTTGAATAGGTTTTACTTGTACAAGGAGCCGAACCTGCACAACAGGGCTGCACATGCTCGACTAACTTCAGTTAGCTGTTACAAAGTTCTTATACAGGAAGGAAGAGAAACATATCTTAGACAGGATTGGACTAGTTCTTATCATTTTCCATGGTGTCCAGCCTCAGCTCGCTGATGCTCCAGCAGCTGCTTAACCTTGATCATGACACACAGTGATACTCCCTGCAATCCTATCTAGCACACTTCTGCAACAAACTTCTGAACACAATGCTCTCTTTTATTACATAGTGAAGCATGCAGCATTCTTCAGTCAGTAAGGTACAAAAACAGCTTAATATAACATTTTTCTGTCAACCTGAAGCAGCCTCTGAGCCACAGATGTTCCTCATCACTACTGTGGTTCTGATTCTAACTGGATCATATCTGTCTGCTAGTTGGAAAGTCCCACAGAGATCAGTACCAGAACCGCCGCTGTTCTATGCTGATGATACCATCGTCCTTACAGAAGGACACAGAAACCCAACTGGTTGGACCAGTAACCAGTATCCTGATACTGGTCTATCCTACCTGCCCAGTGTTTTATTGTTGTTTTGTGGACTCTTCTTATTTTCTCACTTTCTTTCCACTCACCCCAAGCGGTCGAGGCAGATGGCCACCCACCATGAGCCTGGTTCTGCTGCTCCTAGTGCTGCTCAGAGGGGTTTGTTGGGTTTTCTATATGAACATTCTGTCACACAGCAGAAATGCATCTTGCAAAAGTTATTCTGCAGCACAACAAATATTAAACTTGACAATAATAAAATCCGAACTTCATCCTGAGTACTCACAGTGAGGAACAGATCGAACCTGAAGTCCAGCAGAAACAGGCAGAGCTCTGCACCTCAGTTATAACTTTAAACAGAATCCGGATCCAAATAAACACAAGTAGACAAAACATCAAGAAGAGAACAAATAGAATAATAATTGTGATCAGTCTGGGGAAAGAGATGAACTCAGTTACTGCTCATCTCTGATGACAAACATTCAAACACATGTGAAACACTGGGTGTGAGATAAGCCCAAAATACGTTAAGGAAATTAGACTGAACTCATCTGACAATGTAGACTGACCTGTCCTGCACACTCACACGTCTCAAACACCCAGTTTTCATGACATAAAGACACTTTTTACAACTGTTGTTTTATTATAATTAGTTTTGCTGGAAATTTCTGATCAGTTTCTGTCCCGATCATCCAGCCTTGAAGCTCCACAGCCGTAGTCCAGTCTCAGCACTGTGCTGGTCCAGTCAGCAGGTTGGTGTCAGTGGGAGCGTCTCCTGTCTCCATAGCTCTGCGGACGTTCTGCCAGAAGACTCCTGTGTGTTGTCCGGCCTGAGGCCAGCTCAGGTAGGTGCGCTTCTTCACCAGCTTCCTCATACGGTAGTACGGAGACAGCTGCCGGGCTGGGATGTCCTCCAGGAACAGCAGGATCAACACGTCCTTCTGCTCGTCAAGCAGACGGAAACTGTAACAACACACAGAACAGACCCTGAGGACCAGGACAGACCCTGAGGACCAGGACAGACCAGGGCAGACAGTGATGACCAGGACAGACAGTGAGGACCAGGACAGACCCTGAGTACCAGGACAGACAGTGAGGACCAGGACAGACCCTGAGTACCAGGACAGACCAGGGCAGACAGTGAGGACCAGGACAGACCAGGACAGACAGTGAGGACCATGACAGACAGTGAGGACCAGGACAGACCCTGAGTACCAGGACAGACAGTGAGGACCAGGACAGACCCTGAGTACCAGGACAGACCAGGGCAGACAGTGAGGACCATGACAGACCAGGACAGACAATGAGGACCAGGACAGACAGTAAGGACCAGGACAAACCCTGAGTACCAGGACAGACCAGGGCAGACAGTGAGGACCAGGACAGACCAGGACAGACAGTGAGGACCATGACAGACAGTGAGGACCAGGACAGACCCTGAGGACCACGACAGTCCAGGGCAGACAGTGATGACCAGGACAGACAGTGAGGACCAGGACAGACCCTGAGTACCAGGACAGACCAGGGCAGACAGTGAGGACCAGGACAGACCAGGACAGACCAGGACAGACAGTGAGGACCATGACAGACCAGGACAGACCAGGACAGACAGTGAGGACCATGACAGACCAGGGCAGACAGTGAGGACCAGGACAAAGGAGACCAGGACGAGCTGCTACTAACCCTCCCACCTTAACAAGATTCCTTTAATCAAAATGGAAACCACATTCAGTAACAGTGAAGCCGGCCTTCACCTGGCCGTCTGGATCTCTCTGGAGCACCACTCGCTCTGCAGGTAGCGTCGGCTGATCACACAGATGGTCTTCCTGCTGCCGTAGATGGCGTCTGTGATGTTCTCCATGATGGGTTTACCTGCGGAGACAACAGGTAAAGACGCTGTAGGTAACCACATCAGCTGATCTCTACAGCAGTGAGTTTCTGAGGGCAGACCTGGACCTTAGTGCTGCTGTTTGATCTTTGACGGACTGTTAGTGAAGTACTGGTGCTATCACTGCCTTCCCTTCTATAAAGCTGCTGTCAGACATGCACTGGAACCTTGGACTTATCTGGACTGCAGATGGTGTCCAGACCTGATTCTCCAGTCACTGACCATCTTAAGGAGACAGGTTCTGAAGATTCAGAACCACCAGCTGTGCTTCTAGTTGGAGCTTCCTAAATTAGTAATCACTGTGCAGATTTAAATCTTAAGGTTGTTCACATACTGAACTGGTCTAGTTCAGAGTTGTTGCAGTTACTAATTTGGAAACGGTCCACTATGCTTCAAACAAATCTCAGCTGAGGGTGAAGGATAAATCCTGTCTGCTTAGTGAAGAGAGCTGCAGCGCAGATAAAGATATCAGAGCACATTTCCAGACAGTCTCTAGAAAATCCACATCTAGAGGTGAGGGAACCCTCGCTCTAAGCTTCACACACCTGTGATCGCTGAAGGGGCCTGCTGCTCGGATTAAAAAGTGACAGAATGTAGGAAACATCAGTGGAAACCATATGAACACATCAATCTCTCTGAAGGATGAGGCTTCCAAACAGTCACTGAGATAACTGGTGGTAATTAGTAATAAATCTGTGAAACAATGACAGGGGAGAGACCTTGATCACTTTCTTACCTTCACACACCTGTGAACAGATGTGAAGAGAACTTTGAATTTTACATAAATTATATAAATTATCAGACATAGACTGAATAAAACGACACATAACCGTTTATTCTCTCTGTCTGACATTAAATCAGATTAAATCAAGTTTTGCTAAAATAATTTCTATTTTCTAAATCTCAGATGAGAGAGATATTTTTTAAATTACTTTTTTCAGTCAGAAGTTTACATACACTAAGATTACTACGCCTTAAAACAATTTGAGGAAGCCCAGATGCTGATGTCATAGCTTTGGAAGCTTCTGATAGGTTAACTGACAGCGTCTGAGTTAATTGGAGCCACGCCTCAAACACACTGCTTCCTTGTGTATCAGGAAGGATCAGATATCAGGAAGCAAATTGTGGATCTCCACAAGTCTGGTTCTTCCTTGGGTACAATTTCCAAATGTTCATCTGTTCAAACAATAATAGACAACAAACGTACAACACCATGGGAATGTCCAGCCATCATAGCGTCAGGAAGGAGACAGGTTCATGGTGTGACTTCAAGACATGAAGCCAGGAAGTTCCAGCTTGGGTGCAAATGCGTCTTCAGATGTACAATGACACTAAGCATGCCACCTACTAAATTACAAAGTTGCTTCAGCACTACAAAGTCAGTGTTTTGGAGTGGCCATCACAAAACCCTGATCTTAGTTCTATAGAAAATTAGTGGGCAGAGCTGAAAAGGTGTGTGAGCAAGGCATCTACAAACCTGACTCTGTTCAACCATTTCTCTCAGGAGGAATATACAAAAAAAAAACTATTGTGAGAAGCTTGTGAAAGGCAACCCAGAATGTTTGACCCAAGTCATGCTGTTTAAAGGCCATGCTACCAAGTACTGAGGACATGTGTGTAAACTTCTGACTTATAAAGTTATAAAAATTCTCAAAAAGATTCTTTGTTATTTGGGATTTTGCAAATAGAATGATTTTGGTAGTCCTAACTGACCTAAAACAGGAAAAGTTTAGTCTGATTTATAGTCAGACAATGAGAAAAAAAGGCTATGTGTCTTTTTATACAGTGTATGTAAACATCTGATTTCAGCTGTATGTTGGATTAGTGATTGGAGTCCACTGTAGACAACAGCCAACTCCAATCAGAAAGCTCCAACTGAAGGGGTCAGACAGACATGTTTGTTCAGAGCATTGTTTGAAGGTCTCCTTCTTTAAACCCCAGCAAGTAGTGCACAAAGAGGGCCTACTTGTTTCAGCAGCTATAAAAATCATCTCTGAGGATTTAGGAGGTACCTGTGCAGACAGCGTTTACAGTACCTGGTTGGAAGTCTCTGTGGTGCAGGCAGAGTCTCCAGCCCTGCTCACCTTCCAGCACTGGAAGCATCTCTTTATAAACCCAGGCCTCATCGCTGACATTGTAGGAGACGAAGGCGTCAAACTGATGAGGAGTTCCCTTCTTCCTCTTCCTGCTGTCATACAGGAAGGCCAGGAAGAGGTGGAAGGTGTAGGCTAGCTGCCACCTCAGGAAGTGGTAGATGAAGGATGAGAGGAGAGTCAGAAGAACAAGACAAGTGCTGGAAATGAAGCAGAGGAAGCTAACGTCCATCCAACAGGACTGGATGTCAAAGTCCAGTAACTTGGTTCCCTTTTTACTCAGAGGAAAGGTGCAGTAGTACTGATAGGCGTTAACAACCTGAGTCTGGTTGTTTTTCTTCACCCACTGGATGAAGTCCATGTTGGCGCAGTCACAGCTGAATGGGTTTCCAAGCAGGTCCAGATATGTTAGTGCGGGCAGAGACCGGAGGACTGTCTTACTGACCACCGTCAACTCGTTTTGTCTCAGGATCAACCTGCTGAGTGCAGACAGGTTGGCCTGGCTCAAAAAGTCCAAAGATCTCAGCTGGTTGTTTGACAGATTGAGAGCCTGTAGGTTTGGGACTGGCTGAAACAGCTCAGGTGTAAAGTCTTGCAGATCACTTCGAATTATCTGAAGACTTGTCAGATGAGGAGTGTGTTTGAATGTGTTGGGATGGGGGGGCACTGAGAAGAATCTGTCTGCTCTGAAGTACTCTAAAGACTCCAGACCTTTCAGGAAGTCGGGCGACACGTCATACTGGTCATTGTATTTTTCTATGATAAGGCTTTTCAGGGAATGTAACTGTGCAAAAGGTGACTCCGGGCTTTCAAAAGAGTTGCTTTTAAGTTTGTCAGATGTGATGTGTACTTTTAGATTTTCCAGATGTGGCATTCCTGTAAAATTAACCACAAAGTGAATCATTGGTGTAACAAAAAGAGTTTGCAGATTGTTCAATCCTTCAAAAGCCCCGTTATTGACTGCGTAATATTTCTTTGATTCTAAATTCAAATACTTGAGGCAAGGCAGATTTCTAAAGTCACCTGGTTGGAGTGTGCTCAAAATATTCCCAGACAAATCTAAAACCTCCAGTTTCTGTAAATTTGCTTTGAAGAAATCACGAAGTTTGTAAACTGCATTCCCGCTAATATCTAGAACTTTCAAATCCTTCAAGTCTTGAAAAGCACATCCATCGACTACTGAAATACGGTTCTGGTTGAGATAAAGTTCTGTTAAACTTGTCAAGTTCAGAAAGTCAGAGCAGTTTAATGCACTGATGAAATTTGATTTCAGGTTGAGGATTTCTAGTGAGGACAGGCCTCTGATGGTGAGAGGAACCCTGGTCAGGTGGTTGTTCCATAAGTCCAGATGTCTGAGTTGTTTCACTGATTGGAGAGCAGACTGAGACATGTCCTGCAGATCGTTACAAGACAAATCCAGCTCAGTCAGATGAGAGCATGAACGCAGGAAGGTATTGTCTATGGTGACAAATCCATTTCCGCTCAAATCCAGACTTGTCACAGCAGGATAACGGCAGGAAATTTCTACCAGAGCTTGTCTAACTAGCCGATTTGTCATGTCACTCAGTCCCAGCGTCTGCAGAGACTCTGTACTTCTCATCAGCTGTTTGAACATCTCGCGGCTAATGTAAACCATATGCAAGTCTAACATGGTCAGACTCCTCAGAAAGGCCGGGTCTGGAACGCTCCACTTTAAGCCAGTCGGACCACTTAGATAGATGGACTGAAGGTTAGGGAAGACATCTCTGCTAATGCTGAACCTCTGTATGTAGTTACGACTTAAGGAGAGTATCCTGAGGTTTGATGTGTTTAACAGCAGGTCATTGATGTGAAAAGAGGTCACATTATTAAAATCAATGAACAGCTCTTGTAAGTTTGGCAGCTGTAGGGCTGGTCTGATATCGACCATCTGTAGAAAATTGCAATTTAGCCTTATTGTCTTTAAGCTGATCAGCGACTGGAAGGCCAGCGGAGAGATGTGTGTCATTAGGTTACTCTCCATAGACAAAACAGTTAATTTCCACAGTCCCTGAAACATATTGTCTGTCACTTCTGTGCATTTGTTATCATCCATTTCAAGCTCCAGTAACTCTGGCAACTCTGCAAACGCTCCACTACTGACGTGTGAAATCAAGTTTTTCCCCAAGTTTAAATATCTGAGCTTTGACACCCTGCTTAGATCGATGCTGTCGATCTTTGAGATGCGATTGTCAGTGAGATCTAGAGTTGTTGTGTTTTTGGGAAGGTCATCGGGAACAGCACTGAGACCTCGATCTGTGCATTCAACCACAACCTCAGTCATGTTGCTAGAGCACGTGACAGTGCAGTTTTTTAGTGAGTAAGCCAGCGAGTGGTCACAACGTAACAGGACAGACAGAAAAAAGAAGAGGAAGCTCCAACATCCCATCACAGACATGGTTGTGGCTTGGTGTTCAGGATTCAGTCTGTGAAGGAAAAACAGACATGGAGCACACTGGCTGGAGTAGAGCATCATTTCATTCAGTTCTCAGATATATAATGTCTGCACATCCCTCAAACAGGCTCAGTCCAACTATCCAGCAGCCACCCTCAACAACCTTAGAACCTGGGAAGCGTACTTAAGAGCAGAGAACCAACATGGACAAAACCTAGAGGACATCCACCTGAAGAATACACATTACACTTCAGGAATGACACAAGATGGCATCGGCCTTAACACTGTGAGCTCCTGTTACAGCTGCTGTTGATCTGGATTCTGGAAAGGTTAGTGGATTATGATCCATGCACACCCCCAGAGCTTATTCTATAATAGAATAAAAACTGTGTGAATTAAACTTTTTGGACCCTTCTCATCTGCCAGTTCCCACTGAGCTGAGCTGAAGAAACAGAGACAGAACACAACAGTGTCTTAACAGACTCAAAGGTTCTTTGACAGTGAGGAGACCAGTCAGGTTCACCTTTGGACTGAGGACAACAGTAGATGGGGCGGTTTCTGTGGTGCCTGTAGAGCCATGTGGTAGTCCACTAAAGCGTAGTGAGCCTAGCTCTAACAGGTTGATCTGACCCTGGCAAACTACTTTACCCAGGTAAGTTACTGTAGCCATTGCTAACTCACACTGAGCCGGTTTAATGGTGAGATTAGCCCGTGCCAAACGTGCAAACAGGGCCCAAATTACTTAAGGTGGTCCTCACAGGTGTTCATGTAGATCACAGCATTAAACCAGACACCACCTGATTCATCGCTCACTGGGAAGTTGCTGAAGTATTTTGTAAATCCAGTGTCATCACTGTGTGATAATTACATTTTGCCCTCAAGCAAACTCAGTTTGTAGCAAACATTATCAGCCACAGTCAGTGATGAGAGATGAGCTCGCCAGTCAGCACACTGCAGCAACGTGTCAGCACGAGACCAACCTCGTGCTTCTGCTAAACGTTCAAACAACAAAAGAAAATGCCTCTCTTCAGTTTTAAGCTAACCCTGACTAACACTGTCCTTTCCTATCGCTAACGAACCAACACTAGTCTTCATGCAGGTTTAGCCCAGTGACTCCCAACACGCTGGAAGCAACACAGCAATCATGGAAGTGCACCTGTAGCACTTAGTGCGCCAAAGCAAAGCAAAACAGGGTCAACCGGACTAGTGCCCCACACTGCTGATACCTATCAGGAAACAGGGCTCTAGACCAATCAACAGCCTCAACCTCATGAAAATACTGAAATACTCAGCCCAGATTTGTGGAACAATCACCTGCCAGAAACAGAAATATTCCAAAAGCCTTCTACAAACCTAACTTCCTCCTCAACACCTCAGTTTCAAAGCACTAAACATCTACAGCAGCAGCTACTGAAACATTTGATGTTAAAATGCTGTAATGTAGGAGCCGCTCATCAGACATTTGTCTAAACAGAAACCATAAAGAGTTAAAAGACCTGTAGATCATGAACGCACCTTTTGTCTCCACAGTGAGACTGGACCCAGCTGTTCTATAGCTGCTCTGTTACACACAGGAAAAGACTACAGAGCAAAAAGGGGAAGAGCTGTGAAGCCGCTCAGATATCGCCTAAAAAGGCGATCACAGTGTCAACCTCTGCATCCTGTCGCCGGTCAGTTCAACATTCGAAACTTTATTAATGTCAGAGAGAGTTTGCTTTTCACAGCTGCTCTCTGATCAAAAGAAAAGGCGTCAACCACTTCAACAAAGAGAACACAGTGACACAGTACTGTCAGTACGTGCAGTACTGACAGAGATGTGAAATAATGTTAACACGTATCGGTGGGAGGGAGTGTCCAGACACCGTCCTTCTCTCAGCCACAGTGTGAAGAGGGTCCAGCTCCATGCCCAGAACAGAACCAGCTCCTTCATACTGGCAGGTCTCTTCTGACGTGGCACCAGACGGGATTTCTTCCACTCCTGAGGAACCCTCTGCAGATGCAGGTTCAGTCTGAAGCACGTAGCCGAGGGCACAGTCCTTCAGACTGACTCTGTCCGCACCTGTTCAGCTCTCTCCTCACCTGTCTGTACAGAAGCTGTGGCCCTGATTCAGGAGGGGGTGGATCAGAGGCTCCACCTGAAATCTACTGAAAACATGATTCACCTTGGCCCGATCCTCAGGTCTCAACAGGAGGATGACGTCTGTGGAGATGAAGGTGTCAACAACAGGCATGTAACAGTCTCAAGGACGCTCGATTGATATGTTATTAGTACGAAATAACACTGATCGTAGAAGCTCTGTTCTAATCCGATCTGAAAGACAAATAAAAAGTGAAGGACACGATGCAGAGTCTGACGTTCCTCATTTATTGGTTATTAAATTAAAACATCACATTTCACCCACTGTCAGTGGGTTCAGGTACGGACGCAGGTCTGAGTGTCGTTTCTGCTTTTGATCTGCTCACATTCATGTCAGTATGAACCACTTTATTAGGTACAGCTGAGGTGTTCCTAATATTCTGAACCCTCATGTATGTGAAAAGGAGGAAAAAAACCAGGAACACTGAAATGAGCTAAACAGACAGACAGTAAAATGTTGGGAATGTCGTTTCTTCTCCAACCAGCTCTTCTGGTTTCTGGTGTTGTGGTCAGCGCCTGTTGCCGTGGCGACCACTTCCTTGCGGCCGGTCGCCGCTGTGACTTGTCGCTGACATCACTTCCTCCAGAAAACTGAGACACAGAGACGGAGGGAAAGGTTTTAGAATTAACGCCTGCACACGGACCACACTATCACAGAGGTCTCATCAATCAAGCCATCATCTGTAGGAGACACGTTTGTCCTCGGTGGCAGCTTCATCTTCAGAGAGGACACCAAAGACGCTTGCTTTTATTTCTTTCAGTGTTGACACACTGCTAATGTTTTAACACTGTGCAGCCTGTTCAGACATCAGCTCAGTGACCTGAACCAGTGTGTACAAAGGTACAGGTTCTAAATATACTCTGGCTTTATGATGTCTTAAAGAACAGGTATCATCTCTAGTTAAATTCTGAGGTGTCAGAACTGTCAGTGTCATTCAGGTCCAATTGTTGAGACACAAACATTCCTCACATAGTGTCATCATGTCTGTCTCATCATTATGAGCCACTTTCTACTCAGGTACAGTAACAGCTGTAATACAGTTTTCTGATGATCCAGATCTCGTTATTCTGACTAGTATCTTATCTTTAGTGAATCCAATGAGCTCCTCTACATAAGAAATAAAGACTCCACAGTCCTCACCACTACCTCTGTTCAAATATTAAACATGGTTCCCTATTTGATTTATGAATATAAATGAAGCTGTACAGCAACAATGTAATTCAAGGAAAAATATTGTGTTCATGTTTATATATTGTAATAATCTGACATTCAAATTCTCCACTAGGGCGCCAACATCAGAGAGATGCTGTGTGTGTGTGTGTGTGTGTGTGTGTGTGTGTGTGTGTGTGTGTGTGTGTGTTCAGGGTTTGGTAAGTGCCAGTGGGGAGGAGCCCCCAGTCTTCTCATGGTTGCACTGTAACTTAGAACGCAATATGAGAGCAGAATTAGTCACCACATCCCCAACAGGCATTCACCCTCCGTAGTAATGTTTCTGTCACCACCTGCATACAGTAAATGCTCCTGTGTCTCATTACGGCTGTCAACCTGATCTGCTGAGCCTGACATACTGTCACCTCATATCTGGGCGTTTGCTTGAAAACAAAGACCAATGTCAAAACATGGGTTCATGTCAGAGTGAGTTCTGATAGGTCACAAGCAGAAAACTGTCACTGTAAGAAGAAACAGTTGCTAGTTTGATCCTCAGGTCAACTATGTCTCCTAAAACCCACGTTTCTAGGTTTTATGAAACATTTACATTTTAAGTGTTTCTATGGGCGGGTTTAGGGACTCTCTTGGTTAAGGTTAGGGAAAGATTCATACACATCTTTATATTTTTACCTTCAAAAACAATCTTTTACAAATCTTAACCACGTGGTGGTTACTAACTTGCCTAAACCTAGATTCACCAGGGTTTGATCTTGAGTTTGTGGTGTGACATTCCTGCACTTTGTAAACCCACCACCCACCTTAAAAGCATCCCTTTGTTGTTTTTTTCATTAACTATTTTATTACTTTGTTTATTCAAAATAATACATTGCATTGTAACATAATCTGTATAGTGCCCTACAAAATGTTATTGTGTTTTGCTGCATAACAGTAATTTGTAGGAGACTTGGTTCCTTGGGGAGGCTAAAATAGTATCATTAGCAATACTTCCAACTTCCAGCCAGGAGGCTAATATGTGGCAAAGATTATAACCATGTCCGTGTTTGTTATAAGAACAATATGGAATATTTGTAGAGCACACTAACTTTGTCTTCACAGTTGACTATAGTCACAAATATAAATCATGTGTAGCTGTTAGCATGAATCTGGGGTTCAGATAATAATTCATCCCTGTTAATGTGTGTTGTGAATGTATTTTATTTTCCAGTTTATTGTTAAGAAATAGAAATGTGTCATCACGGATCCTTTAAATTGGGAATTTGCACTGTATTAGTGACTAGCCAGGTGTTAGTGTGGTATTTACAGTGTTTCACTATATACATTTATTGTGTTTTTTACAGCAGTTGGTTAAGAGAAACCAGATATTGACACTATTTCAGCTTCCAGCATGTGAAATTTTGAAATTAGCCTACTGCGTAATATGTAATATATTTTACACACATAATACTTATAAGTGCAGAAGTAGAATGACTGGGGAAATTTGGACACCATTTTAAAAGTGAAAAATATATTATTATAATATATTCCAGATTGTAAAACTGCTCATGCACACAATTTTGCAAAAATTAAATTTAAAAAAAACACTAGCAGAAGCTATTAAAAAAACAATTTTACATTGTTGGCTAATAATTTTGTTATGATGTTGGTTTCTCTTATAAAAATAAAATAGATTACTGCCGGCCCAGGTTTGGACCACTGTCCGATAAACCTCTCCACTGGCCAACAAGAGCTTGGTGAGAGGCAGCTTAATAGATTAAGATGAAAGGAGGAAGTCATGGAAGCCTCAACTAGCAGAGAGAGGAGAGCATCTGCTCAAAGGCCACCACCCCACGCCCTGATCACCATCTCCAGAAGAACTCGGGCATGGAGCCTCCATCTCCACAGCTCCACACTAATTCCAGTGCCCCCGCCACACGCAGGCTAATTAAGGCCATGCATTTATTTATGACTGAGCTCATTAAACAGAGAAAAAGATGGTCGCCGCTCTGAAAACACATTAGTCCCTGAGGAAACTGCCTGTGAAGTCGCTCTCCTCAGGCTGTTTCAGGTCACAGATTCTGAATCTTTTTGACATATGAAGAAACAGCGAGCTGCTGTGTCTAAAAAATAAAATAAAAAAAACATCAGCTCTGAGGCAATGAAGTGATGGTGCAGGACAGTCTTCAGGGTGTGTTGGAAGCTGCTTGAACTGGTCCCATAATTGCATGTATAGGTCATTGACTAGGGGATGAATAGAAAGACATTCTGGGCTCGTGCTTTGCATTTTTGTCTGCGGGTATTTAAGAGATCTGTTGTTCTTTACTTTCATGATGTACTTCCTTTTATACAATATGACAACTGCCACAGAAAGAAGTAGCACTTCAGGCAAAACGCAGTGATTAACAGACCTAACTCAACTTAGATAAAGACAAAATGCCTGCGTCCCCAACCACACCCCCACCACCACCACCCACTTTTTTATATCACTGTGGTATTTAAGTTAATTTAGAACTTAGGCAGTGCAGAGCTATGAAATCAAAGACAGAGGATATCCCTCAGGTATATTTTCTCTCCCTGGAGTGCCTGTCTTTCTCACTCTCTCTTTGCATGTGTGTGTGTGTGTGTGTGTAAAGGGCATAGACAGAGAGATCTAACACAGATCCTACTCCCTTCCTTGTAATTGCAAAGATAATGCCAAATCACACAGTCGTTTGTGGAGAGACAAATCGCAACTTGATTTAGTGCTCTTTAATGGCTCCAACTTTTTCCTTGAATTTTCCTTGTTTCTACTTGTACCGTTGAACTGCTCGTCTCAACTGGTAGCAGGGCTAAAAAATATTGTGTTTTGTTTGAGTTATTTTCAATTATTAATCATCTTTAAAAACCAACTAAATCTTCTTGAGCTCTTTGGCTAACGGGTTAATCGAAAAAGAATTTCTTCAACTTAACCTTTCATTATTTTATTTATACACAATATTTGTGTTAAAGGGAGTGTTGGGATAATCATCATGATGTGTTTGCAATGCTTCAGGCACAGAGGGGCTAAAATCAATCCACAGGATACCCACTCAGGGCTTCATTTTGGATGGCTGATAAACAACAGCATTTGGTGACCTTTTGGTGTTCTTATGGGGGATTTAACCCCCTGCTCAGAGCCGCACCATGCTGGTGGCTCCAGCAGACAGGAGCATGATGTGCGCTGGAACTCAGATGGGACTTTTTCTGCAGGCATCACAGAACGCCTGCGCAGGAGCTATGATATCACACGTTAGGGTCCACCAGTTCACCGGACAGTGCATTTGTTTCATCATCCACAGCCGCAGACAGTGTGTAGGGGTCTATTGTGTGTATTTGTGTGTGTGTCTGCGAAAGTGGGGGGTGGGTGTGCAGCAGCGAACTCTCTACTCTCTGTAGGACTCTGTGTGAGATGCTTTCAACGGCAGGCAAACTGGTTCTGCACTTACTGTGAGAGGAAGCTCTGAGTGTTTAGAGTACTCAGCCCACTTAATGCGTTATTATTGTTACTGCATTCTTGAGGAGAATGGGGGAAAATGGAAAAAGGAATGCTTTTCAAGAGTCAAACCAGTAAAAAGGGACACAGTGTGGGTATGAGCGTGAGCGTGTGTGTGTTTATGTGCGAGGATAAACATAACATGAATGTTGACTATCTCATTCCGTTTGTATTTATGCTCAATTTTTCATTGTCTCATAAAAGCCGCCTCATCCCAGATGTCATGTTTGTAATATCCTCTGGTGAAATAAACATTTATGTCAATGGAGAAAGAGTGGCTCCCATTCCTTTTGTGTATTTATTTTCTTCTCTAAAAAAGATTGTGGAGTTACATGTTTATAAAATGATAATGTCATAATAGTTGTTCCAGAAGTCATTAGGATCTAGAAGTTCTGCTTAAAAAAAGAAAACTAATATGTTGTACATATATTTACGTAATCTAAGACAAGGTTTCATATGTGACCTAAAAAAACTTTTTTTTAACAGTGTTGCATGTAAATTTCCACATTGAGCAAATGTGGCTTTAAGAAGATAAGAGACCTGAGGGCATGAGGTGCTTTGTTTCCTTTGTTGCATTATGAGTGCATTTCCACTGCAAATGACATCTGAGCGTAAAGTGAGCCTCTTTTTGTCAGGAGGTAAGAAGCCTTTTACCAGTAAAAAGCAAAGCTTTAACAGTGCTCCTTGCACCAGAGTTCACAGCATACATAATGGAGAGGATAGAGTTACCTGCTACTTTAGGCCAAACATGACTGCCAATAATTGCCTTACCAATATTTGCATGTCCCTCTCTGTGTTATTGAACACCCTGCTAAGTAACTGAGAACCCCGGCTCAGGCACTATTTTAAGTTGTTTGCTGATACCACGGTGGGCTGAAACAAGACAATTATGAACCGCATTTCACACCATTACGGTGTTTTAGGGGGCTTCAGGTTTCATTGAAAGCCTGGATTATGGCCTACTGAATACCATGCTAATGTACTAACTATATACATGTAGATCTGCTGCCACGTGCAGAGGTGGCGGACGGTGCGCATCTCTAGGAGATCAAGCCCCTGTCTTTCCCCAGATTTATTAACTGGGCCCACTTCATTAACAATTACCGGCTTTCCCTACCACGGATGCCTCTGTTCTCTGAATATCTTTCCTGCAGGGTGTCACATTACATTATAAAAAGGGTATAAGAGAAAAGCAATGCAATAGAATTTTTAAAATTTCCACCATTTTATCCATTTCCCACAACAGCTATGTGCCAGTGTTACTGTTTTTACACATACACTACCACTCCTAACTTTGCACACAACTGTTCTTTTAGTATTTGTGTGTGTGTGTCTTTATTGTTATTATTTTTATCTTATATACTACTGTCGGGTTTTGGTGTCTTGTCTAACAACTAAGCCCGAGGTTCATAGGCAATTGCTTTACCAACTGAGCTACATGCCGCCCCCAACACTCTAGATTAGTACTGAAGACATCAAAGCTATGAAAGACCACATATATAATTATATTGTACACAAAAAAATCTTAAACAACACATATATTTTTGATTCTTCAAACTAGCTGGCGTAGAAACGTTGTTGAAGTCTTGGGCCAGGTCAAAAAGCTTTTTCCCGGCATGTAGAGGCACACAACTGGCATTCTCTGTCAGCCTTATGGGGTAGTCAATTCACTCAATTTCACTTTATTTATATAGCACCAAATTTCAAAGTCATTTCAGGGCACTTTACAATATAAGGTTTAGATTTTACAGAATTTGAGTACAACTATATAGAATCATATAGAAAACCCAACAAATCCCACTTGAGCAAGTGCTAGGCAACAGTGGAGAAGAAAAACAGGTTGGGTCACAAACTGCACACTGGAAACATACAGCTCCAAGGCCTGGGATACCTGCAGAAAGGTAGAGAGAGAGAGAGAGAGAGAGAGGGGAAAAAGCACAACTGCAGGAAAGTGAAAACAAGTTAATAACACCCATTGATGGTGTATGGTTGGATGGAGAGCAGAGTAGAGAAGCGGAGAAGGTTCCCTGGCAGTCACAGTTACCTGAGCCAGCTCTGACTATAAGCTTTATCAAAGAGGAAAGTTTATGCTTTGAGAGTAGAGAAATGTGCTGAACTGGGAGCTGGTTCTACAGGAGAGGAGCTTGATAGCTGGATGCTATATGCTATATATGCCATTTTCCAACAACTACAAAACGCTTAGTAGGGTAAAACCTGTGAAATTGCACCAGAAACAATGGTAGAACCGGGATTAGTTCTTGTAAATCAGTGATGTACCACTGAGTAACGGAGGGCGTTTCTCAGTCTGTGTTCTCCTCCGTACTTGTGTTCGTGTAAACTTGTGAAACATCATAAGCTAAAACACAAAGTACAGTTCCAATTCAAAGTGCATATCTAGCCAAGTACAGATCAAAGAACCGGAACATGCACTGTGCACCACTTAGCAACAATGGTAGATGATGGGCAAGTGTAGTAGTTGTCGCTAGGTAACAGTTTCTAGTAGAGGAATTAATTTTTGATTTTTTTAATATATGGTAGAAAGATCAAAACAGTACCAACTTAAAACTGATGTTCGCTAATAGCAGCCTTTTTAGCCGTTAGCTCAACGACCTAATGGATGTTGTCATTTGGGCTTGTCAACAATTAGACAATAAAATATATCCCATATTTCTTCTTTTAAGTAATGAACACATAAGAATAACACACAACAGAAGTGATGAGGTTTATCATATATATCATATAAACAATAGAGCAGAGCAGAGCTGAGCTTGTGATGAGCAAAGAAGCTGCTGCCGTCTGTATTTTGTGTACTCTATACTGAGAAACGCTCTTAGACTGGTTACCAACTTTGTGTGTGATTCACAAAATGGCTGCTAGCAACACCATTCACCAGAACAGTGATTAGCTGTTTGCATGGTTGATATCAAGTAAAACACCAATTTAAAGCTTTTATAATTTCTCAAAATTGTGTGAAAAATGAGAAGCTACTTTGTAATTATAGATGACTGAAACAACCCCAGAGTGTTTGCACTGTAGTCTAACTGCATTCTATGCATAAAACACCAGCAAATGCATTACATTAAGCTTTCTTGCTAATCTCGACATTACGTTAGCAGCGTTTTCACATGATCATGTACACCAGTCTTCTCCAACTGGTGCCACATGTTAACAGTAGACATTCACAACTGTGGATATGAAACAAGTGGTTAGCATAATAGATTGAAAGAGAACTGACAAAACATCATGGGTAACAGGGACATTGTGATAGGTATGTATATTTATTATTAATAATTTAAAATTGTAAAATGTTTCAAGCAGAGCTCTGTACTGATAGATACCCCTTTTTAAAATCTGAGCCTTTGCCCAGAATAAAAAAACTGTCTTCAAGTTTCTGTTGGTCTATTGGACAGGTGTTAACTATTATGGAAATGAGTTTTCCTAAAATACATTTGTAGATGCTAATTAACTACTCCTTCTAACTCCTGGCAGTGAGTTGTAAATACCTTTCAATCATTTTAATCACTATGAATTTGAAAGTTTGGAGTTCAGTGTCAGTCTTGTCAAAATGTGATAAATGGTTTATGAGATACAAATGAACAAAGGAGCAGACAAAACCCCTTGGATCTAATCAGTGTAATTACAGAAATGCTGGAACGCAATGGTGAGATGCATAATTTTCACAGGTTTTGGCAAAATCTGATTAAGACTGGCCAAGAAAACAGACGGATGGATGGACTAATGAAGGACCAAATAAAGAAATTAAAGTTGACTGACTAGAGAAAGTTTGATATAGGAATGTATAAACTGGCTAATATTCAAAAGACTTTATGATACATTTTAGAGAGCAACATAAATTTAATGATTATTCACCTTGTAAAGTTGCATTTTGTTGTAATTTGTTTTGTAGTATGTGAGAGAGAGCTAAATTAGCTTTCTGTAGCATTTAGCATAATAATAATAATAAAAATAACAATAAAAATAACAATAATAACAATAAGCTTTACATACTTTTTTTGTCTAAATCTTTATTTTTCATTTTCTATACCTGTGAACTGTGGAAGCATTGTTAGAGTTCAACTGTTTTTTCACCATTGAATTGACATCTTGAATTTGAAACATTCAACTGGCTAAAATTAGCTAACTTAAAACACAAACTGGCATCCATGTTTACTGAATGCCAAATGTTTACTTCCACTGTTAGTAGCTATTTAGTATTTAAAGGACTAAGTCAACATTATGGAACTATGCTAATTAGTTTGAATGCTCAGAGCTTGATGCAACTTTCTGCTTCAGTATTCGAACAACAAAGAAGAAGATGAAATAAGTCACTACGTAAGCTGTTAATTACTGGGGGAAAGGTAATGGCTTGTTACCATTCTACAGAGATTGATAAGCTCTTCTTTTGTTGCCAGTCTATGCTAAGCTAAACTTACCAGCTATTTACCCAAATGTCAAACAATTTTTGGAAGTACACTACCAGTCAAAGGTTTTTATGTTTTGATGTTTTCCTGCTGTTACCATCATTGCAAAGGGGTTTTCTAATTATCTAACTATTATTAGCAAACATAACGTGCTATTGGAAGACAGGAATAATGTTTGTGGAGTCCTCTGTGTGTTTATGTATACCAATCAGGCACAATATTATGACCACCAGCACAATCTAGTGCAATCCTATACAATAGCTCTGCCGTGAATTCTACATTTACAAAGTTATAATTTTTCCTTTTTTAAGTTGAAACTGTCGGTTAAAACTTCTACATGTGCATTATTAAGGTCATAGTGGGCAGTGGAGTATGTTATGTTAAGAAGCACCTCTAAGGTTGACTCCTAGGAGGCCATCACAACATACATAAAGTGTTTTCTTAGAAACTTTTACCAAAATCAAACAAAGTATCAATAATTGCAGTTGCTGTTTATTTAACCTTTAAAAATCATAGACCATCGTATACCAAACAGCAAAAGTGCAAATAAAGGGATAGTGCCATGTGTGGTGCCAGACTGCTGTTCCTCTGTGAGATTTCTTTCTGTATACATTCAGTTTTTCAAATAGATGGAGCTGATGATCGCAAGCGGATAGTACAGCGTGATGGCTTCATGTTCAGTAGAGTTTTTTGTTTTAATTCTCAAATGTGGAGCCTGTTATACAACTATAGAAAGGAATTTTAGGCTTCTTTCCAGACCTCCACTATAAATAAATCTATGTGTTGAAGTTATTATCATAGAGCATCTGGAAGGTGTTACCTATATTTCATATGACGCATTAAACAAAAAGAGAGGAAACTCGTTTGGCACCTTTCCTTGGTTTGCACAGTTTATCATGCAGAACCCAGCATCTACTTTGCCATAACAATCTCCCAATCACACTGATAATCAAAAATGTGCGGCATAATGAAGACACAAACTAATTACAAATAAATACAAGGTGACTAATCATAAGTAATCCAGTTGTGGGCCATCAGCAGGTTCCCCAGTGAGAGCAGGAAGGAGCTGGAGTTGAAGCAAAATGATTTCCCTTAGGCAGACATGCCATTTGAGTGTGCTCCATTGTTGTGGGTGAGATCCATTAGTCCTCACTCTGGTTTGCCAGATCAAAGCAAATTCTCACATATGGATTATGTGTAAATAGTGTTTTTTTCTTTTAATAATTTCAGTCTGGAATTTAGCAATTGGACTTGTTCAGTAAGTTGATTTTCAAAGATGTGTGTGTGTGTGTGTGTGCACGTGTGTGCATGTGTACAGCTTATGTATATGGGTGTGTTCATGAGTATGTGTGTGAGTAAACAGCTTAATGGAACCAAGCGGATTTCATAATGGAAAAGGCCAACGTTAGCGTAGCACGAAATACTGTTGTTCTGATGTGGATTACCGAGGTCACTTTAAAGCAAAATCAAACCCCAAATCAACTTAAAGGATAATTCATCTTAAAAAATCTGATACTTTGGTGTTTAATAAGCAGGTGAAAGTGGTGTGCACGCCCTGAACGTCAAGCATGGATGACAACTGCATGTTTCATAATTCATACTGAAATCATCCTAAAAGACCTTAAATCAAATGCATGAGTTAAGCTAAATGAGGATGATGGTTTTGAAGCATTTTGCAGTCATCCAAGTATTAATGATGACTATGTTTTGATGATGTTTACATAGCTGTTAGCACAAAATTCCAGCTGTAAGTAGAACCTCCAGCCAAAGCGTCCTTTAAATGTCACGTAAAAAGCTGAATTATCCCTTGAGAATGTTTTATTTTTTGTTAATCTGACCATATTGCTTTTGTGCATTTGTAATGAGATTCAGCTCTAATAGAGAGGTTTTGAAGTTCACTTACCACTAATGTCTCTAAACCAAATGTAGGATGTAATCATAATATTTGCTGCTTTTATTCAGTTTAGAAACACGCTTATTGTCCAGTCTGAAATCTGCTAAATTCAAATGTTTTCTTTATGTTAGTGTCAGAGTTTATTGAAGTGCTGACTATGGTTATCTTTGCACATCTTATCTTCTTATCAGCTGTGAGTCAGGCCAGAAATCTGGGTGGTGTCCTGGACTTGAATCTGAATTTTTGCTGTCTCATTAATCAGTTACGGCATCAGCCACTGGTTCAAACATGATCTTGACAAGCTGGGTGGAAACTTGAAAGTCAAAATATCAAAAATCTTTGCACTTGGTTGAGGTGGAAAAAAATCAATCAACAAAAAACAATATGCAATGGAAACAGATTTAACGGATAAATATTGATATTATAATGATGTGTTTGTAACGTGACCGCTGGAAAGATGAAAAAAAAAGGCAAAAACATCAGAATGATGAGGACACTGTAACCTTCCTCAGAAGACTACACTCGTTAAGTGAATGGTTTATTTCTTGTAACAGTTGCTTTGAGGTTTGACTCGTTGCTTCTTTACAAATGGTTCAAGAGTGACAGCAATTATGAAAAACACTAGGACCCTGAAACTGCAGCGCTATTGTGACATGTAAGCATGTCTTCTATGAACAAGGCCTATCCATGCACAGGGTCACCATCAGTGTTACAACACTGCAACCATAAAAACTATTGCAAGACTGGCTGATTATACTTTCAGGAATCTGGAACACCTGGCACTGAAACCACATTTCTCCACCTTCTTTTGTTAGATTTCATTTTCAATTTAAAACACAAACGTTTGTTTACTCTTTAGGCCTATTTCCTCCTCTATTTGCAGCAGATTTCTGCATAAAACTCTGTACTACTGTATTGTTTCAGCAACAACGCTGAGCTCATGATGGGCCCTGACTCTGATGATAAGCGCATCAGCCATTACTGGGTCCCTCCTTCAGACCTATTAGGTCTTGCAAGGACTTCAAACACCAATTTGTTCTGCAAATAGCCCATTCAATTTGTGCCTGCCAAAGAGAGACACCTCTCTCCCTCTCTGCAGTAATTGAATCTTCAAAGGGACATTTTCCTCTGTTTCTGTCAGGTATTAGTGATGAATAGCAAATGGTCATTTGAACAGAAAGAGAGGATACATGTTTATCCATTTTCAGTTAGACGCTCATCATGCGCCTTGATGATTGCTGGGCTGGAAATTGAATGGCAGCGCTGTAGGTTCTTCAACAGAGCATTTTGAACAGTAAGGCAGGCAAGTCATGCACTGACAACGGGTCTTTGCATCTAAGATAAATTCTCAGGCACTTAGCTGATGGGATGTTGTAGTAATTATGTAATTTAGACCTAGATGCCACTAAAATTCTTCACTGGTAAAAAAGATACAGCTCTAACCTCAAACTATAAACATCTATCAAACTATAACTTTTAGTACCCATTCTATAAGTTTTACAATGAATTTAAGGAAGCTTATAATCTTCAATATTTTTATTAATTAAATACACCATACTGGAGCAAATGTCTCGGAAAATATCACAAATAAATTTCTCTTTCATTCAGCATTTATATGTTGGTGATGATCTCTACATTACTGACTATAAGCAAATTTCTTCAGTTTTCCATGGGTTCAGGTTTTGAAGGGAGAAGAAAGGACTGGAGCAGAGTGCGGAGAGGTCAAATGTACTGTAGCCACGCCTGGACAACGACATTTACATGCAAACTGTACATACATGG
>OMLM01019857.1:0-10106 GCA_900302695.1 Helostoma temminkii | reverse complement strand
CACCTGCTGAGGAGACTGAGGTCTTTTGGTGTGTGCAGACAGCTGCTAAGGACTTTTTATGACACTGTGGTGGCCTCAGTAGTCCTTTATGGAGTTGTGTGCTGGGCAGGGGGCAGTACAGGCAGAGACAGGAAGAGACTTAACAAACTGGTTAAGAAGGCCGGCTCTGTCCTGGGCTGCACACTGGAGTCCATCGAGGAGGTGGCGGACAGGAGGATGTTGGCTAAGCTAACATCCATCATGGATAACCCCTCCCACCCCCTGCACCAAACTACAGAGGCTCTGACCAGCTCCTTCAGCACGAGACTGTTACACCCACAGTGCAAGAAGGAGCGCTACCGCAGGTCATTCCTCCCCACAGCCATCAGACTATACAACACAGTACTACACTAGTACTACTGGTTGTACTATTTGGTGTCACTTTGCTGTTGCAGACAAAGGAATTTCCCCATCGTGGGATAAAATAAAGTCTTATCTACTTACTTTTATGTTTGAATTGAAAAATACATAAATAAATAAAAACCCTTTTTTGCATTTACATGATTCACATTGATTTGAGAGGAGGGTTGAACTAAACTTAATTAGCTACACTGAACATTTGGAAAAAAGAAAACACAATAAAAGAAAAGACATAACAGGAGAAAGAAATAACAAGAACAAGCATAACTGCAAAAGCTGCAGCATGGCTCATGCCTAAGCAATGGGTTCTCTGAACAGGATGCAGAGTTTGAGATTCTCTGTGAAACAATATAATGACTTCATAGATCTCTGTTCATCTACAGTCTGTTCTCAGGTAACTGATAACTACTGTTACTGGCTCAGTGAGGTCCAGTGTCTCTTCTGCTGTTTGTCCAGCTCATGTTCTGCTTTGTTGTCCTCTCAGTCTCTCAGGTGAAGGTGCACTCAGAGGCGGAGTCTGTTCTGCTGCCCTGCAAAACAATATTTCCCCTGCCTGAAGACGTCAAAGTGGAGTGGACAAATGGGCATGGCATGAAGGTCCATGTGTATCAGAACGGCTCAGACCAGCCTGAAGTACAGTTCTGGTTTTACAGAGGCCGAACAGAGATAAAAAGAAACCCACTAGAGACTAAAGACCTCAGTCTGACGCTTAAATACCCAACAGACAGAGACACAATTGACTTCATCTGCACAGTCTACAGCGGGGAGGGAAACATCCTGATGCATAAAATTGCAAAGCTCCATGTACAAGGTCAGTGCAAAGAGGCCATATTATGCATTTTGTGGTTTGATGTTACGTATACTGCAAAGTATAGTGAAGGTGGGTGCCCCATTATACATAGTCAGAGGCGCATAGTTTGAGGTACATGTGTTTTTGCATACTGGCTGGTGGGGAAACGACCATGTTTCACTTTCAAAATGTGCACATGATAAAGCCAACATGTATGTAAGTCCATAACCGCATATCCATTTTGGGTTGCATTTTGGCATGAAGAACATTTTTGAGGAAGGTATGTCTTGTAAGGTAGTATGTCACTGCATGTGCAGCCAATGTAATGTAGCTACATGAGCCATATTAGCACCTGGATATGTAGGACTAGCATCAGCCAGCACTAGTGTTCATTATGGCTCTCTCTCTCTCTCTCTCTCTCTCTCTCTCTCTCTCTCTCTCTCTCACACACACACACACGTGGTCTCAAACATCTTATTACTATATATACAACTCCCCGCATAAACATTCATAACTAGCCAATGAATACATAGTATATAATGAATACATTTGCTACATGAATTAAACACATATTCAATTCAATTTAAGTTTATTTGTATAGCGCCAATTTACAAGAAAAGTTATCTCAAGGCACTTTACAAATGTAATTTAAACATTACATTTTAATGTTTAAAATAATATAGAAAACCCCAAAAATCCCCCTTGAGCAGCACTAGGTAACAGTGGAGAGGAAAAACACCCTTTTTAAGAAAGGAAGAAACCTCCAGCAGAACCAGGCTCAAGGGGGATAGTCATCTGCCTTTACCAGTTGGGGTGAGTGGAAAGACAGACAGAAAAGAACAACAGTCAAAAAAACCACTTGGCAGGTAGGATGGGCCAGCAACTGCAGACCGAGAGCGAATAGCTATAAGGCCAAGGATACCTGCAGAAAGAGAGAGAGTGGGCGGGGGAGGGAAAAGCACAACAACGAGAGACACAAAGTCAATAACAGGCAGTGGTGGCGTACGAGTGGATGGAGAAAGTAGGAGACAGTTCAGTTTATAGGACAGCCGCAGAGAGAGAGAAAGCTGTGTGCATTTTACTTACCCTTTTAGAAGCGGAAGACCGTTCCCCTGTTTTTCATGTGGACAATAACCATGTTATAGAGTTAATCCTCCTAGCTTTTACTTCCTCCACAAAAACAGGGTCAATGGATGTATTTTCTTTACTTTAATGCAACCTATGCATAGTTTTTACAATGTCAAATGAATGCTACTTATTTGTTGACTACATACCTATTGACTACCTCACCTGTCTACCTCAACTCCCTCATTCAGATCTACATCCCTGCCGCCCACTCTGTTAGCGAACGGCGTCTGGTGGTTCACAGAACAAAAAATCCACCTCAAAGCTCTTCAGCTCTGTGGTTCCACAGTGGTGGAATGAACTGTCCAATTCTGCACGATTAGCAACTTCACTCCCAATATTCAAAAAACTGCTGAAGACAGAACTTTTCCATAACTTTCTTTGGACTTGATAATGCGCTTTCTTAATTAAAAAGAAAAATGCACTCATATCTGATTAAATGAACACACTTCTCCTGATAGTGCTTTGCTTTGCTTTAGTTTTTTCTCCTTGACTTAGAGTTTTGCTTGTTTTGTACCTCACTTGTAAGTCGCTTTGGATAAAAGCATCTGCCAAATGACTAAATGTAAATGTATTATTACTTTTATAAATATGCTAAATAGTTTATTAGTATTCTTCCATGAATTATATATTATTCTATAATATAACTTGACTCTGTTTTTCAATTTAATCCTAAATCCTGTGATCAAAATTTATTGTAGAAAATCAGTGGTGAACAGTTAGTGAAACTCGTGGATCCACACAAAGTGAAGCTTCTCCATTTTAACACCAACTCCCACATTTCAACAGTGTCTCATAAGGTCTGGAAAGTCCCAACATGTTTGAAGTCATCATAACTACAACACATTTCACTAGTTTACTTTGCCACCTTGGGACTGAGGGCTGAATTCTGACTGGGCTCAGCAATAAACAGACACATTATTGGGAACAAAGTTTATTGGCTACAAGATGAGGTGGTTGGCCAAAGGGAGACAGAAACAGGAGTGGAGTCTGGGCAAGAGAATACTTCTGGGTAGTTCACTGCAGAAGAGAGATATATCACTTGATGCAATGGCAGGAGAGGACAACAGGTCGGAAGAAGAGAGTCAGAATACTAACAATGTTGAAGTGTGTGGAGGAACAGGTTATGCCTGAAGCAGAGGAGGTATTGGCCTGAGGAGCAGGTGAGTCGGTAGAGAGGCAGTGAAGTCAGGTAATAAAAGTCAGAGTGGGTTCTTTGCTGACAGACACAACTGCAGAGCCAGCAAAGTTAGACAGAGTATAGACAGGTGCCAATAGGGAGAAGAGGGCTCAGATTCTCATTCGAGGGATTCAGATCAGGTGACAGGAGGCTAGGGAATCATTTCACCAAAAAGTGTGGACAATCTGGCAGAAAGGAGTACCATAGAAGTGCTTAAATAAGAACAGTAACAGTTGTTACTGATTGAGTAAAATAGGGACGCATGGCAGGAAGTCAGGTTGGAGACCATGACAGACTGTCACCTAACGAATACTCTACTAGCAGAGCTTTGGACATGAGTAGACAGAACCACTGTAACTATGAAAGGTCCCCAACACAGGCAAGTCCACAGTTATATAAAGAAGTGTGGGTGGCATTTTAGGACAATTGTGCTTAAGTAGTTAGTTAGTAGTTAGTTAAAATGCCTATAAAAACCAATATTAACCAAAATAAAATAAACACAAGAATGATATAAACAAACAAACTGTGCTTTGGTTTCCTTGTTTTGTCTTTTCACTCACTTCCGGGGGCATGTCTCAGCTGGCCAGAGTTAATTCAGGTGTGTGTTTTTAGCAGGCGTTTCACATTTGATCATTTCTGTGTTTGTTTTTAAGTTCGTCAGTTTGTGTTACTCATTCCTAGTGTGTCACATGTCCACCTTGTTCGTTCCTTGTTCCTGTCATTCACCCTTTTCCTGACCTCTAGCTTTTTCAACACAGTTGTAAGTACTAAGACTTGTTAGCTTGTTTACTTGTTTATTTGTTAGTCTAACCCATTTTGTACTGTAGTTAGTTCCAGCTTTTTAATGTCATTTTGTTTTCAGTTAGATTGTCCCAGCTTTATGCTGAGGTTTGTTTTCCAGTTTGTTTGACAGATAGATAGTTCCAGCCTTATGCAGTAGTTTTTCTTTGTTTGTTTCTGTGAGACAGTTAGTCAGATTGTTCCAGCCTCGAGCTGTGATTTTGTTTTTGGTTTTCTAGATTAGATGCAGTGTGTCTTTAGTTTTCTACCTCCTTTTGAGGTTTTTGTGTTTACCCTTGTAGTGTAAAAAAATCATTGTGGGAAGACATACTCTGTACTCATTGTGTTTCTTTGACTGGATCCACTAGTTAGCCTTTTCGTAACAGCAGGCTCTAAAAAACAATCCATAATTAAATTTGAAGTTAATCTGGGTCTAAAGTTGCTGCTGATCGAGTCCCTTCCTTGTGAAAAGTGAAATAAAAAAAAACACACTGTGAAAATTTAGACAACAAAAAGTACACTAGATGAATGCATGCGTTAATAAACAGGAACTTGCTCTTTCTTCACAATTCATTCTTTAGACTCCTAGAAATGATACAGAAGTACTATTTTAAAACCAGAAAAAATGCCTTAGATACAACATTAACCAAATATAAAAAACAAACAAACAAAAAGACAATAGTCAATTATCAACCAAAGTAAGTAATGTATGTTAAATCATAAAAGGAACTAAAACTTACAAAGGAACTTTCTCAGGAAATTCTCAGCCATTTAATAGATAGATAGCTAGATAGATAGATAGATAGATAGATAGTCTTATATGTCATTGTAACCTGTACAACAAAAAATTTAAGTGCCAAAAACCAAACAAGTAAAATAAAAAAAGAGAAATGAATAAATCAACTGAGACGAAATCTGTAACAGGACTTATTAATTAAAACCACAAATGAAAATTGCCACATTAAAACAAGCAGGAGCAGAACTCCTTCTGGAGCAGGGAGAACTGGGTGTCCCTGTAGAGGTTTTTATTTCCCAAATGATTCCTTCAGGAAGTTAATAGTGTAACACACTACACCCCTGGATATGATTAACCAATCCCATCTGAGACATCTTATACATGCAAACATCTTGATATTCACAAACTGTATCTTTTAGCTAATTTATATTGGATTAATACATCTCATATGTAACATTATTAATACATGTATGGCATATTAAATTTATATGTATATATTTAAATATGTCATGTTTCCCTCAGTCACGCCAAATTAGAGCTTGAATAATTTGTGAGTGTGGGGTTGAGTGGTTAACTGCCCTTCCAGCTTTGCTGTGGTACATCTATAGTACAGCAAATATTTGAATGTCGAAGTGAGCTGAGTGAATCCTGTGCTTTGTTGTCCTCTCAGTCTGTCAGGTGGAGGTGGAGGAGGGAGTGGAGTCTGTGCTGCTGCCCTTCAGGACCACAGGGAACCTGGCTGAGGACGCTATAGTGGAGTGGGAACGGGATGAGTCTATATCGACAATGATGATCTACAAATATCACAGTGGCTCTAACCAGCCCGAAGAACAGGCCCAATTTTACAAAGGTCGCACAGAGATGAAGAGAAATCTGCTGAGAACTGGAGACCTCAGTCTGACTCTGAAAAACCCCACAGTCAGAGACACAGGAAGATACGTGTGTAAAGTTGAGAGCATAATTATCTCGAGAAAGAAAACAGTGTTTCTCAAAGTCCAATGTAAGTATGAAGATATTCCACAAGTCTGTGGATTGTTCTTTGTCTCTTGTCGTCTGTCTCATTCTGTCTGTCTTGTCTCCCCTCTGCAGAGACAACAGAAGCAGCTCCACTGATCCAACTCCTCTGATAGCTGTTGATTATTGATCTGATCTGACTTGGACATCCAAAGGTGATACCAGATGATGTCTTTTTCTCAAGCTTCAAAAAAGGTTGAGAGTGCTTTTCTTTTGTTTGTGTGTTTGTTTTGGACCCATGGACTAACACTCCCACCTTCCTACAGACGACCAAGACCCCAGACTGAAAGTCATTTTCCATGTACGTGAAGGTTTAGTGTCTCTAGAATAACAAGTTAAATACAGCATTGCACTGTGGTAACTATATAATGTAATGTGCAGTAAAATGTAAACATGAAAAAAAAAAATACAACAAAATACAATGCAATAAAATCTTAACAGAATGTGAGCATAAGTAGTGCAGCAGAATTTAAATAATAAGAGTATTAAATATAAAGTGCAGCAATGCTAAACCTGACAATATAGCAGAACTTCAACTGTGTGTGTGTGTGGGCCAGTTGGGTTTAGCCTCTGTCTGGTGCTGGGGTAGAAACTATTTCTGAGTCTGTTGGTTCATGAGCTGATGGACCTGAAACATTTGCCAGAAGGAGGCTTTTTGAAGAGATGATATCCAGGATGGGAATGTTCCTTTAGAATGTTTGCTGCCCTTTTAAGGCAGCGTGCTGTGTTAAGTTCTTGCAGTAAAGGTAGAGAGCAGCTGATGCTTTTACCAGCCGTGTTGATTACCCGCTTGAGGGCTTTCTTGTCCGCCGCTGAACTGCTGGTGTACTACGTGGAGATACAGTACGTTACTACACTCTTGATGGAAAAGCAATAGAAAGACACTAGTAGCAGCACCTGCAGGTGATTGTTCCTTAAAGTTCTTAAAAAGTAAATTCGCTGTTGTGTTTTTTTGACTGTGGCTGAGATGTTGGTGTTCCAGGAAAGGTTCTCAGTGATGACTGTGCCCAGGAATCTGAAGGCTGGGACCCTTTCAATGCTGATTCCATGATGTACAGTGGTGTGTGCACCCTATTGTGTTTTCGGAAGTCAATAATGAGCTCTTTGGTTTTTGTGGTGTTCAGGACCAGGTTGTCTGCCCCACAACATTTAGTCAGTCCCTGGATCTCATCTCTGTACGCTGTTTCATCACCTCCCAAGATGAGGCTAACAACAGTTGTGTTATCTGCAAATTTGATGATTGTGTTGGTGGGATGGTTCAGACAGTCGTAAGTGTACAGTGTGTAAAGGAGTGGGCTCAGCACACAGCCTTGTGGGGCACCTATGTCGAGTGTTAAGGTAGATGAGGTATATGCACCTAATCTAACCGTTTGGGGACGATTGGTCAGAAAGTCCTTAATACAGCTGCAGATAGATGATGAGAAGCCTAAATCTACATGCAGAGCTCTAATCCACAAAAAGCATCCTCACATAGTTTCCCCTCTGTTCTAGATGAGATGCAGCGTGTATGGCAGTGGCGATGGCATCTCCTGTGGACCTATTAGCTCTGTATGTAAATTGGTATGGGTTAAAAGTGACTGGTAGATTGGTCTTGATGTATTCCTGAACCAATTTCTCAAAACACTTCATAATAACTGGGGTGAGTGCAACCGGGGCGGTAGTCGTTGAGGTCATTGATCACTGTTTTGTTTGGTAATGGAATTATTGTTGCTGACTTCAGACAGGGAGGGGTTGTGGCTGTTGACAGAGACCAATTGAAGATCTTTGTGAAGACTGCAGAGAGCTGGTCAGCACATTCTCCTAGCAACCTTCCTGTCACTCCATCAGGGCCTGCAGCTTTTCTTAGGTTAACAGACCTTCATTTTTGTATTTGTCAGGCATCTGAAAAGCAGTGTCATGGTCATTAATTACATTTCTATTCTAACTGTACATTACTGCCTTTGTTCTTTATTTAATAATTTATTTATTTATATGCTGTGACTCTTTTTGTGTTTTTATCAGAGATCCAGATGATGCACATAATTAAATCCTGTCATCAGGAGGTTTTTCAGACAAACAGCAGAATGATCACACCAACATGTCAACCACACCACTGACACAAGGTGGAGCCATTACACCATAATAATGTTCTGACTAAATCTCAGCATCTCAACAAATAAAGACAAGAAAGAAATGAAAAGAATAAAAATGTATCATAGAGATAAATATATAAACAAATATTGATAAAAAATCATTAACAGTGAAGAAAGTAGCTCATATATACATCTGTCAGCAGTTGACACCTTGGATCCACTCAGTTCTTCGTGATTCTGAACATTTACTTTGTTTCATTGGTTGGTTCAGTTTATCCAACTTTATTTTAATTATGTGAAGAATTGTAGCAGAAAATCTTTAAATTTCAGCTGTTTTATATTTCATCAAAATCTCAGTGGTCAAAGTTTCCACATTAGCATGTTAGAGTGTGAACTGGCTGATGGTGTATTGGTAGTGGTCAGCACTGTGTCTTTCTGTGTGGAGTTTTCATGTTCTCTCTGCGTCTACGTGTGTTTCCAGCTTCCATCGTGCAAACACCTGCATTTGGACTCCATCTGTCCATAGGTGTGAGTGTGTCTCTGTATGTCAGTTCTCTGATAGACTGGCAACCTGTCCAGGGTGTACCCATGTTCACTTGGACACTTCTATTGAAACTGCCAAATCATCTCAACATTTACTCTGAAAGTGTTCTGAGACCCAAATGAACACATTCAGAGGGTTTATATTTGAGTGAGACAAATTGTTTGTAGTCAGAGTTAAGCAGTTTGGAGTCATGTTCTTGTTACATGAGCTTCACATTTTCAGGATTGTGTGTTTAGTTTAATGTTTGTATACAATAGAGAAAAAGTGTAATCTTAGCAAATGTTAATTATTAACGCTCCCATGACTGTGTTCTCAGTGAGCTGTATCACATTCCTATAAAACCATCTGTCAGGTACCTTGGCATTTATATAACTTAACTTAATAACAGATATATTCTATGTAGAAGAAAGTCAATATATAATGAAGAAGGGTGTTGCTGTCGTAAGCTATGTATTTTATCTTTTTATTGCTTTTGTTGTCTCTTATGGTTTTATTTGAATATTCACATATTATTTATGAGTCCTGTAATGTAATATAAATAAGAACATAATTATCAGCATTGACACACTTTAGTTCTTGACAGTTTCTGGGTCCAAAACTTTAAAGACCCACAAAGACATTATAATAACATGCAAACTCCACACTCCAGGACATTCTTGCTGTGAGGCGACTGCAGTAACCACTGCACCACTGTGCCACCCACATTATAACAACTTGTCTCATATAAATATATATGTATTTACAATGTGTAAACCTTCCTTACATATAGTGAGTGAGGGAAATATAGGCCTAACATATTGGAATTATTTACTTTGTAAGTATTTTTTTAGCTAACAATGCTGTAGCAGATCCATATTAATGTAAAATGCTCAGTAGTATGAACAGTTTAAAAATGAGGAAAATCTACCTTTCATCTGAGAAAACAATTAAAGTCTTGGATTGTGAACACTGCTGTTCCTCCAAACCCTTACACACAGTGTGGATTAGTCACTATACAGGTTTGCACAAAGACTGTATTTATGAATTTATTATGCTTTGTTCAAAACCCACGTTTGTTTTTTGACAGTGTTTCATGTTGGCGACAGTCCAACCATGAAGTGATGTAAATATCTGCAGTGTTTTCCTGTGAAGGAGATTTACTGCTTGTTTTTACAGTGCACCACATTTAACAGACACATGAGACAGGTCTCAACTATGAAATCTGCTGATTGCTGTATCAATCACCAGTACAGAATAATTAGACTAATTTAGTAAGAGACACCACCTTATTTAACATAAAGGACATTTTTGTACCAACATTCACAAGTTTACATAGTAAAAATGCAGCAGTGATTCAAATAAAAGGTCAAAGTCACATCCAGGTGTCACAGTGAAAAGGAAGCTAAGTTATTAAGGGGAAAAACCAAACATCCTCACACTGACTCAAAAGTCACAGAGGACGTGTTGTTCGCTACATGAAAACCTTT
>OMLM01019846.1:0-20644 GCA_900302695.1 Helostoma temminkii | reverse complement strand
GAGGAACTATAGCACAATAACACTTGACCAATTAATATAGAAACCAATCAAGTTCCCCTTGAGCAAGCATTTAAGCGACAGTGGAGAGGAAAAACTCCCTTCCTTCTTTAAGGGAGGAAGAAACCTCCAGCAGAACCTGGCTCAAGGTGGGCGGCCATCTGCCTTGACCAGTTGGTGTGTGAGTAAGCATAGATGGAGCAGGGCATAATAATATAGACAACAGCACTAACATTAACAGCACAAGGGTTAAAAAGCAGGGTGAAACAGCAACTACATTCAGTTTATATAAAATCAGGAAAAGCTCTCCGATAAAAGTATGTTTTCAGAAGTGATTTAAAAGCGCTTACTGAGTCAGCTGATCTAATATTCTTGGGCAAGTCATTCCAAAGCTTTGGGGCTCTAACTGCGAAGGCTCTGTCACCTCTAGTTTTTAGTCGTGTCTCAGGAACACACAGAAGTCCTCTATCTGAGGATCTCAGGCTGCGTACAGGTTGATATGACACTAGCAGTTCAGATAAATAGTTTGGAGTTAGACCTTGTATACCATGTACACCATGTAGAGCTTTGAAAGTCAGTAGTAGGATCTTAAAATCAATTCTGAAACATACTGGGAGCCAGTGCAAAGAGGCAAGAACAGGTGTAATATGATCACTTCTTCTAGTTCTGGTTAAGAGTCTCGCAGCTGAGTTCTGCACAATCTGGAGACGATTGATAGACTTTTGGCTGAGACAAGTAAAGAGACTGTTGCAGTAGTCAAGTCGTGAGGAGATAAAAACATAGCAAGACTGCAAGGGGATGGATTTACCAGCTGGTCCACAGTCTGGAATAAAAATTTGGGATCATGTCGATGAGCAGCAATAAGGTCAGAGAAGTATTTCGCTCTGGCGTTTTTTACTGTAATATTGAAGTGGGCTAACAACTCTTTCATAGCTATATAATGTACTTGAAGCCCTGACTTCTTCCATCTACGCTCTGCTCTCCTACACTCAACCTTGCAGCTACAAATACTACAGTTAATCCAAGGCTGTTTGGAACTGGCTTTATAAGAAATGGTGGTAGTCTTTAGGGGAGCAGCTACTTCTAGAGCAGAGGCACATAGGTCGTTGAAACAGTTAACCATGTCATCAACATCATTACTGAAATGGTCAACTATGTTGTCAACATGGGGCAATGGTGAGCCACCTTGACCCTTGAAAAAGCAGAGGAAAACTTCACTGCCAACTGGCTGTCAAAGACATGACGATGATAATTAATTCATTTTTGTTTATGAAAACTGCTAATGAAAATTAAATTTCATTAAAAAAAGGTATATTACACCTTTTAAATAATGCTAAGTTGACATAATTTTATTAGAATAAACTTTTGGGGGTTAAATAAGGAATAAAAGTATTGATATTTGACTATATTCCCAACAAAATGTATGGCTCTCTGATTCCCATTGTCACCACTGCTCAGAAGCATATTATCATTAATTTAAGGCTTACTAACGTTTCCTTCCTTTTCAGTGACAGTCATGTAACCATACAGGGAAGAAAATAAAGCCTTCACCACGGGCTGCGGCAGGAATGTAGCCCTACCCCCTTCTCCCACAGTCACAACTGCAGGTGCGTGCATTAAATACTGCACCTAGTACACACACAATATCATATGGCTTCTCATATCAGCCAATCTTCTAATTTTGGAGAAATAGTTTATGACTGCCAAGAAATAATAGGGCTGTTCCCTGAGTTAATTGTGTTTTGAGATCCAGAATTATACAACAGTTGGTGACTGAATTAAGTTATTTCCAAGCAGCCTAAGTGAGGATTCCTTGTGAATATTAAAAAGTTGGTTTGTATGTGGGACAAAAATGCATACCACTGGCATAGTGTAACATAGTGTGGGGAACTGTTAATAGTGTGGACACGAATATTTGCCTAATCTCTGTCTGAATTTAAAAAAGTGGATGTTTCGCTCAAATTCCAGCCCTGCAGAGTGCCATCTGCTTATTTCTCACTGAATAAAGCAGATAAAACATTTACCTGCCATGTAGTTGGCTACACTTTTTCTCCTGATTATTTCAGAAACGCTGAATGCAACACGAGAGAAACCCCCCTCAGACACTACCGCATGTTTAAAACACCAAAAGTAAAAGGATTTAACAGCTGAGTCACCACTGTGTTTTATCTCTAAGCAGCAGTCATAAAACAATATTTGTTCATATGAATATACATGAAAAAAAAAAGATAAAGCCATAGAATGTAAATATGAAAGAAAGGACTTAGTATTCAAATTGTCAAAGCACCAGTAATGGCAAGTCACCAAAAAAGGTATAATGAACAATAAAGGCTTTGTGCTGGTGGGCAAACAAGATGTTTAAATTAAGTCAACGCTGAACTGGGATCCACACTTCATAATATGTTCAATAATTGAACACTAGAGTCACTTGCCACCTGCCATCCTTGCTTTGGCAAACATAGGGCCAAGAGGAGAATTGCAAAGCAAACTGGTAAATGCTTTTTTTTTCATTATCTCGGATTTACACTGCAACAACAATGACCTAACCTCCTCTGACAATTCAGGAGGCATCAAGAGACCATCACAATGACAGTTCAAGGCACAACTTAATGAGAGCCTTTCTGAACACGGGGGAAACAATTCGGAAAAGTCACGAGGAATGACAGAGTCTTGGCATAATAACATGCATTGAACACTAGTATAACAAGGTGTGCACTTTCAGTAGTGAGAGATGCTATATTCAAGCTTCACACATTCATAATGTCTTCCCAGGTAAAACAAACAACAAAGAAACATCTGATGTTTTCTTATGCTAGTGTATAAATGTCAATCAATGGTGTCTTAAGTCATTATGTTCCAGTGAACTATAGCTGTGTCCAAAATCTGTTATAGAAATTGTACTACTGTAATGCTACTGAATATGTATTAGTACAACCACTCTTGCTCACATAGTCCTGAGAATAATTAAATGAAAATATAACAACACTGGTAAAGAAAGGAGCTTTTAAAATGTACAGTGTAAACCATCTCAAACATTTTGTATTTGCTGTTTTTGTATTTTGAAAATGAAAATCAAGCAAAGAGTGAATAAATGTTTGCATGTTGATACTGGTTCTACGATTTATATACTTTACAATAAATAGTTTCTTTCTACTCGGGCCATTTTTTCATATATTTATTATACAGAGACCATCTGAAGTCATAAAGTTTGTCATTCAACAAAGTTACAGTACAGTACAGTGTTTGATCTAAAGATTTACTAAAAAAACTCAAGACTAATAAACTATTTAGTTTTAAAACTGCAGGGGTAGGCTTTTTTATTAACTTGGGTTATTTAGCTTTGGAGCATGGAAAGCAACTAAAGACACTGCAGCAGTAAGTACAGTGACATGAATATTGATCACTTCAACTACACAGAAGGAAATGGACTCTTTCAGCAAAGTGAGTCAAATTCTGTTTGTCTTTGCTTGCTATGTAGCTTGTTATGACTGTCTGTGTATTGCACTTGCTGTGTTAATGCTAACTTAGTTAGCTAAGTGCTTGTTTACCTAGACGATGTACTGTACATTGGTTTGGTGCTGAATAGAACTTCATCCTATGCTTTGCAATAAGTTGTGATTTTGCCATATTTTCATTTCAGAATAGTCTGTAATGTGTGAATGTTGTGTCATCTGCTATGCAGTTATTTAATTATGTAAACAGATGGGTGGTTACCTGGCTGTGTGTCATAAGAGCACGTCAATCACAGATAATACACTGACTGAAAAGATATAAGCAGTTTGCTTAGCGACAACTTGTGTTATCAAAAGCTATCAAAAAGAACATTAGATCAAATTTGTATCATGCTATAGGATACTATGTTGTGATCCAGAAAGTGTCTGGTTATAGTTCATGGTGTGGATACTAAGAAGGTTAGATGGCATACTACTAGTTTAACCTAGGACTCTAAGCTAGTGTGCTTACACTGACTAAAATTCAACTTAACTCCAGATAATTTGCCCACAAAAACATAAGCGAACCACCATTAATAAGTCACATGCACAAGCTAAAACTATATTTAAAGCACGAAGATCCATATTATTCTAAATATAGGATTTATATTTTATTCTGGGCTTCCTGGGCTAGTATTGATCATAGCCCATAACACCACCCATTGTGATTAACAGAAGAGAGTCCTCTCTGTTTGGTTGGTTGTTCTCCTATGTTGATTGTTGATTATGGTACATCACTTGCACATTTTCTTCTGCTAGATAATGTGTGTCAACGTCATCCAGCTGTGAGGTACTGCAAGCCCTCATGACTCCATGTCAGTGATTCATCCTGCAGCATCTTTTAGATGTATAAACAAAGGAAATTAAAGACACATCTACACATAATGAAATGCCCTCTAATCATGACATTTATAGATTTTGGTTCTGTTTTGGTTTGATACACTTTCTCACCAGGAGCACCTCACTAGAGTTTGCTGAATGATTCGGAGAGATACCATTTCCTTTTGGGGTCTCGTGCAGACAAAAAGACAAAATCACACCAAGGAGGAAAATGAATTCGACTTGTAAGTTTTTTATACATATGTCATATGTTTGTATGTCTTGATAGTCACCTCAGGCGACTCTACTGCATCAATATGTTGTTTTCCAGACGTAACCGTGCTTAATTTTCAAACTGCATGATTTGCTTGATGTGGTAATTGCAAGCAAAAAAATGACCAGAGTGGGAACCAAGATATTTGACCAAGAAGCGAAGAAAGTGTTCTTACGTTGTTTTAAGTGTCGTGTGTTGGTATGCTTTCTCTGTGTGAAAAGAAACTGAACCATGGAGAAATTGCTACAATCTCATCAACTGATTCAGACCAAAGCAAATGCACTAGGTTGTGAAAACACCCTTTGCCTTGTCAAATCAGCTTTAGATTACCAAGAATAGTGTAAAAACAGATTTATGAAGCCTTTATTTGTGAAAACGTATAGATATGGAGCTCAGTTTCAGAATATCTTATTTTAAATTAGCTGGTAAACATGGGGCTAATTTTAGTTGTTGTATATATTTAGTTTAATCAGCAATAACACAGTTATTTAGTTGTTGACTATTGTGGATTCATATTTTGAATCTGCAAAGTAGTAGTAGTGTAATTATAAAGTACCATAAAATAGATTTACTCAAGTACTTTAAAGTATATATTATTTCAGTGAGTACTTAGATGGTCTTAAAGTTTTACACAGTTCTGCTGTGAAAGTAGCAGAAATGTGTCCTGTTTCCACAAACTGATCCCAGGTCCCAGCTAACCCAGTAAAAAACGTACATACGCTGAAGTAGACCCAGGTTTAGGTAACAGACAGTAAGAACAAGTCCGTCTTTGAGCCCAACGTCTTGGAAGTGAATCCAGCAGCACCATACCAGTCCTTACTGGTATAGTAAAGATGCTTCTGTGTTTGTCCGCATCTGTGAGGACTCATTCAGACCAAAATAAAAGCAAATAAAGCTACTGTTTCTTCCTGAGAGGATAGGAAAGAGCCCAAGAATTGTAGAAAATGACTAAAAAGAGGATTTTGAGTTATCTGATCTAGTGTAGGTGAGTTTAGTCTGTGTAGCTTGTAGATCAATTGTTCATTGTATCTTTCAGGTGAGTGCTGTAATATTTTGGCAAAGTTGTCTTTTATTGCAGCACGTCTTCGATGATGAGCGATAATATTAATTTCTGACTTGTCATGTGAGGACAAATTGAGCAAGAAAATAGTACTAAAAACAAGGTGTCTGATGAATTGTGGACTATTACACATGACACTTTCCAGTGATATCCTTGATCTATGTACTGCTGGCCTCAAAGACAAGGCTATGGCACCCAGGCAAATTTTTATATTCAGTATCTTAGGAAACTGAGTATTTTAGGAAACTCAGCAGAAAAGAAGCTACTAAGAAAAGAAGACAATGTTTTGCTTTATCTGTGTTTTTTTTTTCAAACCAGAAACAATTGCTAACACTTTAAAGCTATTTTGGAAGCATTTTATACAGCTACATTACGTGTTCTACATACTACAGGGATGATTAAGGTTTCCAATATAGAAATTATACATTTTTTTACACAATTGGCACATTTCTGTGGCCAACTGCCAGATACTTCATACCTGCAGGCTATAGCTGTTGTTTTGTTTGAGGTCAACAGGCAGGTTCATGTCCACACCCTAAATCTTCAGTAAGTTTAGTGCTAACAATGTGTTGGACAACTTTTAGTTTTGCATAAAATTTAATTTAATTTAATTGCATTTTCCCTATGGGTCTGATTTACAAAGATACTGAATACTAAAGTGCATGTGCAGTCTTTTAAATTTCTTAGTGACCCACTAAGAAAAATTGCGTGCTTGACCACAGGTGCAGACATGGTGGGGGCGGACATATGGTCAATGAGCATTTTGCTTGATTCACTAGTGTCTGTTATGGAGAGTTTATAAAATGACCAGCATAAATGCAAGAGAAAATTTAACTCAGAGGAATTTAAAGGTATTAGCGAAAGAGGCAACTAATCAATTTGATGAGCTACAGCAGCAAATTCCCAGTATTACAAGAATAAATGTTGTAGGAAAAGATCCAGTAACCACACAAGTCACATTTGGCCTCATTCGGTGCTTCGTGGGTTTAAATACCCACAGACAATATTGAAGTCTAGAAGTTGGCAAAAAGCCACACACACAACGCTTCACTTCTACTTCGTCTGGGTGGAGAATGTCGCTTCAAAGAAGATGGACTAAACATGCCTCCAAGTCTCGCCCGGTGTAAAACTATATATTTTAAGATACGCATTAGCATAAAACACACAGTACAACAGGTTTGCTAACACTGGCAGCAGGAGAAACACCAGGGTTGTTTTCCCTGGATGTGAAACACAGCTAAACACAAAACAATTATAAGGATCAGTTACTACATTTTTAATCATTGTTGTTCATAACGACTTAACTGGAGACTTTGTCTGTAGGTTCAGCTCAACAATGCAGGAAATATTTAGTCATTTACATTTACATTTAGTCATTTGGCAGATTCTTTCAATTTACAAGTGAGGTACAAGACAAGCAAAACAAAAGCTGTGGAGAAAAACTTTAAAGCATAGCATTATCAGAAGAAGTGTGTCCTTTTCATGAGATGTAAGTACAAGAAAGTTTGTTTTTTTTATTATTTAAATTATGTTAATGTAAGTGTGTAGTTTATCTAAGTTCATAGAAATTTGCGGAAATGTTTTTTTTCTGAAAAGTTTTCAGGAGATATCTACATCTGGTATTATCTATATCAGATAGCTATTTCAGCAAATATAATAAATATATTTGCAAATATAATGTGAGGACACATCAGGACCACAACAAGCCACTCCGCTTCTCATATGCTCCCTGGGTGGGTTATGACATGGTGCAGAGGACGGGACATGTCACAGCTGCATCCAGTGGAAATGGGGAGTAACATTAGCCAGCAACACTAGCATTAGCAGCTCCGAAGAAACACCAGCAGTTGCATCACCCTGTTTCTAGGTAGTATAATAATAATACAGTTAAGGACTTTTACTAACACATATTAAGAATGCACAATATAGTTTATAGTCAAAATCTTAAAAAATATCTAGATATGATTTTTGCTACTATCAGACATCCCTAATACATATGGACCCATACATCCAGTGAATTGAATATATGGATTACTGGCTGATTTTGGGCACAGTAACTCATTTAACTCCTACAATGTAATGTTTTATTTTCTTAATCATTACAAATATATTACCACAAGCAGTAAACACATTTTGACCCATTCTTTGATTAAAAAATTGCATCCATTAATATTAGTCATCCATGCACAACCAGGTTGCACCTGTCTATCAAAAGTATTAAATTTAGATGCAATCTCAGCCAATGCAAATCGCTTTCAGGCTTGATAAATCACATTGCGTGTGTATTTGCATTTTCACTTGCCTGTATTTTGTGTCCTTGGGCATAAACGTCCCACATTGCATATTTATGAAGGAAAAAGTGCAAAATCCACAGCTTTCTGATGTAGTGTTTGGCAAAATGCACATATTTGTAAAGGTACAAAGGTAATCATTATTAGTAATGAACAGTTTATCTAACATTCGGCCAGCATCTTCTTAAAGCCAGGCAGTAACTGTTGCTAAGACAAATTGTGTAAAATGCAAAGTAAATGATCTTCATCAGCAGGACACAGTTATCAAAGGACCAAATGAACTTTATTGACACGTTTAAATTGGTTTGCACCTATAAACATTTAGTGGGTGGGAATATCAACAGATGTCCACACATTGCATGTTACAGTTCTATGAACTGCTTTCTTTAGTGATTCTAAGACCACATTTTTGGTCCTGTTGTACAGTGTGGGGATCACTGTGTTAGTAACAAGAGATCGTTGTGGATGTTGTGTTTCAGCTTCAAGGTGCGCAACACAGTACGAATGCCTTGGTTCCGCAATTAATTGACACTTCTGATCATTCACATCCGCATCACGATGCATCTGAGAATGAAAATTCAAAAATTTGGTCAAGCTCAATCATGCTTGCAAGAGTTAAATGAAACTTATTTGACTTAGATTGAGGTTGCAAATGTTGGAGGCAGAAAATGCAACTTAGACCTCTACTAAGTGATGCAGTCAGACAAACCACAGCTCAGCCAACAAAGCCAGGGACCCATATTATAATAAATCTAGATCTTTTTAAATAGTTGCCGTGGTCAGAAGTCTGACTTGTGTCTGAAAGTGGGACTTAAAATTTGCAACACAGCTGAAACAGTTACTCAGTTAATCAGTTGTTTAGATCAATCGACTGTTTACTTCGAAAAGCAAAAAATGTTTTCTCTGATTCCAGTTCTTCACAATTTGTTGCTTTTTCTGTGTTTAATTCCTTGGTCATTTCTGCACCATTTTCTGTTACATTTCATAAACCAAACAGTTAACTGAAAAAATAATAAGCATATTAATAACAAGTTGCAACAGTTGCAGCCTTGGTTGGTACGAATAAAAACCCATTGTAAATTAAGTAGGGATAGAAGAGGGGAAGAAGATGTCAGAGATGTTTTATTTTACTGTTGTAGTTTCTACAAGTCATCGATAAAGGAGTTATAGATGATTTAATGGTGCTTTAGTCCCAGAATAAATTACACCATAGATTTTCTCTTTCATTCTGCAGAATAGCAACCAGCACAATTTACAACAACAAACATCATCTTTTGTCGTGTGCGCTTTTGCTTCTCCCTAAGCCATTACACTCAGTGAAACATGTTGAGTGTCTGTGACAAGAATATTTTTTATACACACTGTTATTATGTATGAGAACAACAGACACTCTGCAAGCATTCCGTGTCTGTATTTAGACCTCAAGTTGTGCCATTATCCACGTAGATTAGAATGAATGCAGAGGAAGCAGGATATCAGTATTTTTAAAGCTGCTAAAGCACTGAGCACTGACACATTGGATTTAAATGAAAAGTCCCTTTGGTTTGCTAGTACTGTACAGACCACTCAGTGCTAGAAGGCTAGTTATAGTAACTACCCCTTCAGATTCCAATTGACATAACGTGTGATAAATGTAATTGCCTGAAGGCAGGAAGGTGCAAAGGCTCCCAACACTGTGAGGCATGGGACAACACTTTATGAAATTGGTTTCTTGTTGGGGTTCTTTTTTAATCAGTGAAGTGCATGGCTCAAAATTTATAGGTTAATGAAACATATCAACACATGTACCCGTGAATATATTCGTTGTGAACAATTGTGATTGTTAAGATTGTTAAATCTGTTTTGGATCTGGTCCTAGTTTCACAATTATATGCTGGAAATCATAAAGGTACAGTAGCGGTTTCTTATATGTGGCCAGTTATTAATGATGCACATTAAAATGGCAGAACAATGGAAAAGTAGATCAGCTTTAGCTAACTGACATTAATTACAGTTAAGTCCATAAGTATTTGGAGAATGACAGAGTTTTACATTTTTACTTTTACACACCACCGCAATGTATTTAATATTTGGATGAAAATCCTTTTACAGTCAATGACAGCTTGAAGTCTGAAGTCCATGGACATCACCAAATTCTGAGGTTCCTCCCTCGAGATGCTTTGCCAGTTCTTCGCTGCTCTTCCTCTTCCGTTGTTGCTTGTTTGTGGGTCTTTCTTAGCAATATTCCATTTTCTCAAGAGGATCTAGATTTGTAGATTTTGATAAGTATATGCCTACCTTCTCCAGAATATTCCTGACTTCTGTTGATGTTGTGAAGGAGGGTGATCATCCACTTTAGTTGTCTTCCATGGTCATCCAGGCCTTTGGATGTTGTTCAGCTCTGTAGTGCTTTATTTTTTTTCAGGACTGTACCAGTCTCTTGTCTGTTATAGATTTGTGTTTTTTCAGCCAAATCATGACCTCCTTCACTTGCTTTGAAATCTCCTTGGACTTCATTTAGGTGTCTCCTGTCAAACAGCTGCCATATTTGAATAGTCACAGTATAGACATGTTTCCACCATTTTTTCCTTCCTCATCTTCAAAACCCATGCATCTTAAAACTGAACCCAATGACAGCTACATGTATCACTGGTTGGAAGATAGTGGAGCATTGAGAGTCTTGAATAATGTGCTTTGACATGGCTCTCTTATATTGCACAATCTCGGCTTTAATTAGTTTTAACAGAACTGCACACTCAGCTACTCTGACACTGTAGCATATCATATAAGATAATCTGCAGTGTGTAAGATGCATTGACCATGCTTATTAATAATTGGTGTTATAACTTAAGGTAGCTGTGTCTGTGTCACTGTCTGTGACATTAAACCCACTATTTGTGAAAGTGTTGCAAGACTTTGTTATATCGTTCATTTGGATTCCAGTGGCATGAAAAGCAGTTACAACAAAGCTATCCATCAGTGAAGGAAAAACTCCAAAGCAGCTCAAAAACCCTCCAGTTCCTTCATGGCCTTAGAGAACAGAGAGGCAATCTAAAACAAATTACAATGAGCAGCGTGCAACAATGGCATTAGAGTTTCTTTTTTCTGGGAACTACAGCATATCATTAATCCCATGGCAACCGATGCAATGACAATGTGATGCTCAGCAGGCTCCCACTTGGTGTCTGAACCAATCACCACACAACAATACAAGTCAAATGAATTACTTTATGTTAGAACCAGCAAGCAACCATAATATTCTCGTCTTCACATATAAAGTACAGTGCTGCCTGGATCTGTTTAAAAACATTCAAAACATTAGGTGTCATACAATAAGTGGTACATAATAATCAGAGGTGATTCATATCATAATGTTAATGTCAGTATAACGATGAAATGGTGCATGATGTTATATTATTAATGTTCTGTAGCATGCACAACAATGAAACAAGCCCAATGTCTGAGAGAGAGAGAACATCAGCTTCCTATGACAATCTAACACCTAAAAAGGGAGCTACTTTAGTAGTAGTGCTGCACTATTATTCTAATCGCAGTTGCAGTCGCGGTCAGCCTATGCAATTATATAACTATAAAAGGCTGTGATATTATTATGTGCGTGTGTGAAAGTGACAACCTGTTGTCTGTGTGCAGTTTGCTCCAGAGAAAATCAGGCCAGTCTTAGTTTAGGCAGTGTCATTGTCAGTGTCACGTGACTTCCCAGTGTGCAGATTGCAGACCACGGGGAGATGGATACCAAAGACCTGAGTAGTGCTGAACTTACTTTTGTACAAAAAACAAAGATGCGACCTCTTTTATATGGCAAGTTGGGCTGGGCAGTAATACTGTGTTAAAGTATCGTGGAATATTTAAAAGATAGCAACATTCATTCATAAATAAATCATTCCATAAAAGCATGTAATCTTGACAAGGTGGAGACCATATACAAAGATAAAATGGAGAGCAATTTGATGTGCAAATGCACTTTCATTGGCCCTCTCTACCACAGAGGATTTGACACAGATGACACTCCATGCTATAGCATGCTAACATCAACTTGCATGCTAACCTTAAGGGGAGAGTAGCTGGACGAATCAATGCACAGTATGCAGCAATACAAAAAAATAAGATTTTGCCCAGTTGAATTGTTAGAAAATGTAGGTCAACACTAAATTAGACTATAGCAGGCTGCCACAATCACAGCCACAAACATTGTGTAATTTTAAAGTGATTAAGACCAGAGGAAACAAGCTAAGGTGTGAAAACACCCTTAGTCTTTTTTTTCTATCCCTGTGCCTCTTTCAGTTGTTTGCATCATTGTGTTAATTAGTGTGGTTAAAGGATGTATGACCAAAATTTATATCAGTGTATTTTGTATTATTCTGGAACTAAAACTGTGACAGTATGTCTGCTGTTTTGGATGCTCTGTAATTCATTCATTAATCATTATTTTAAACAGTATTTCCATCCTCATAAGGCACACCTCAAATCCATCCATCCATAATTTCATTATTTATTTAGATTTTTATCATATCCCTGTTAAAAATTGCAGGGGATGCTACAGCCAATGCCAGCTGAGAAGAGAGGCACAGACTATATAACCCTACTCTTCACACACTGGTGAGTGATGTATGTCACATTCTTCATTGTGATACTAGGCGCACATGTACAAGCCTCAATTCCACTCCCACAGTTAGTCATAAATCTGTGTAGAAATGCCCAGAATCACTTTCACAATCAAAATTTCATATTAGAACTAAAACATGCTGAACCTCATTAGACCTCTTAATGAAAAGAACATCAAAAAAGAAGTGCAATTTGATTGTGATGCATCACTGAGGTTGCCCAAGAGCAACAGAGCAGCTGCCATTGCACATAATCATTACACATGGCTGTTACTGTTTATTTACCCCCAACTCACCACATATACTCAAATATACCTGCAATTATCATCAGCTGTGTTACATGCTGTCAATGCTATTTTATATCAGAAAGATGCTGAATCATTATTTAAAATTATTCATATTAAAACTGTATACCACAGTTGTAAAATTATAGTGGTTAGGCAGTAGCAATTCTTCTGTACATCACTGTATCAGATTGTATGTCATTTTTCAGTGCATCTGATGTAATTTAAATACAAATTTGGGTTAGTTTTTTTAGGCTAGATCTAGAGCTCAAGTTGTTAGGGAATTTGCCAAACAGCAGGATTCAATGCTTGTATCCTTCTGTGATGCTTGTATAAAGTAAAATGCACACTGACACACAAAGTAACGAATCTTGCCTTTTAAGCGACGCTTGAAACAACATAAAAAACGTTTCCTATCATCAACATCTCTAAAATCAAATACTATTTAGCAGAAATCCAACTAAATTCTGCTGGAAAACTCCAGCTGGCTTCCAAATCAGATTTTCCCTCAAGACATAGTGATGAATACAAATATTTTCTGTCAGGCAGTCCAGCGATTAGTGATGTCTAGTGGGTAAAGGCCATTTGCTAAAAGATGAACAAAATACCTTGTTGCCCATGATGCATTTCAATGAGAAACCACACATAAAAACAATTTGCCTTCAAATGATTTTTCTTACAGGGGCCATCTTCTCTGAGTGTCCTCTCCCATTGAGTTGTTCTGGCATAAGAGCTCCATTACAGTGATTTAGTCTGCACAGAGCATGTGCGCATGCACATACACACAACATACAAGCACATACACACTCATGCCTTAGGCCAAGAGACCCATCAATTAGAGTGGGTTCAGTCAAGTCATCATCATCTTCGTCTTTACTTTTTTTCTCCCTCAGTGCACAGAACTGACACAATATGGACTCTCAACCCCTCTGAGCGCTTCAAATCTAGAGCACTTACATAAGAGTCTATTTTATGGGCATGAAAGCAAAAATAAATCCCAGATTCCAAAGTGGTATTGAAAGTGAATCTTATTTAACGTCAAGCAGAGAAGGTGTGAAAGTCACAAGGGTATTTTGTGGAGCAAAGACTGACAGAATGAAGCAGAGGACATCAGATCGCATTGGTCTGCTGGTTCGTGTTCGCTTTGTACCTCTGCTGTTCGCTGTCCAGCAGACAAAGGCTGTTGTACTCATCAGGGAGATACATTTACCTTGTGCCGTCAGATGCCAACTCTGGGCACAACACACACAAACTCACACACTCCACTCCGCCACAGTTGTCTTTGATTTCAGTCCTGTACACAGTTTACAACTTGTGCACCTCTGTGATGCATTTTGGGGTAACAACTTCTAGATGTGTACATTTTTCTTTTCAGTACAGCGTACACTGGAGTTGTAATCAAATGAAAACAGCCTTTAAATATTGCAGCTAGAGCTACCAGAGAAAGCCATGGTGCTGGTGAAGTGATGATCAGTCCATAACTTTGGTCCAAACTGAATCATGCCAGGTAGCAGGTAGAGGGGAAAATCACAGGCAGGTTCAGGTAAAACAAAGAGTCAGGGTCAGGAGAAAACACCAGGAAGACAATACCAGGAAGACAATCAACGAGCAGGCTGGATTGTTGCTGTCCGTAAGAGTGAGGCAACTATCTGGCAAGGGGCAGAGACTAGCGGACCTGCTTAAGTAGGGGTGAACACAAGTGAACAGAGTTTAGGTAATTAATGGGGAAGCTGGAGGAGCACAAGAAAAAAAAAACAAATAAGGAGAATGGAGAGGGCAGACAGGCAGGGAGACTGGAGACTGTGACAAGTTTCAAAGTTTCCTGAACATGTTTGGCAAGTGAAGCCACAGATGAGCTTCTCCAACTCTGGGATCAGAGCAGCAGCCATATTGATTTTGCTGTGTGACAGTGCCAAGCAGACTCTGAATGCCAACAGGAGTGACTTGAAGCTGGCATAGCCTGGTGGTATTTCTCTTTTCTGTTGCCTCTGCCTACCTCTTTTACACTGAGTGCATTTTACCCTCTTTGCCGCTCCAGTCTACTGTCTGTATATTCTGTTCTACATTCTGTTCACCTATTATGTTCTACATAGATGAGTAAGTTTAAAAACAATACACACGAATTACAATGATTTACCAAACTGTTTTTATGAAACTGAACTCTATAAGGCACAGTGTTAATTGTGTGTAGTTCTTTGCCATCCAGCTATAGATTTTTCAGACAAGTTGATAAGTAATGCAATTAAATGGACTGCGGTAAAACAGGAATTATTTATTCAAAGCTCATTAAAGTTTTGTTACAGAAGTTCCCTCTGTGTCATTTTAATGCAAGTGTGTTTCATCTTATCTCATCTATGTGAATTCTAGATGGTTATTAATTATTACGTGGTGTATGTGGGGCATGTTTCAAACTGATTTGAAAATAGGTTCAGTTAGCACAGATACAACACTTTTTTTTTTGGTGCAAAAAGCAAAGTTTTGCAATTGCTACTATGTATTCTATGTCTCCACTAATGGATGCTTTGATATGTACTGGATCTAAATACACAGTCCATGATCCAGTGGAAACAATGCAGATAAATTTGCTGAACTGTATGATAAGCTAAAAGGTTAAACCACAGTTTAATGCATTATTATGTGTCAGCGAAACTAGTCTGCTGAAAAGCTAATGATTCAGTGAGTTCACGAGGCCTGATAGACAAAGCATCTGACTGCAGATCAGAAGACTTTTTTGGTTTGAGGCCCTCTGTGGTTGGGGACTTGATTTACTCTCATGTATGTAAAAAGTCTCTTGGACAGCAACACCTCCCTGCCTGATAAAATCCAATGTTCTGCAAACTGCTGCATCTCTTAAATGTACTGTTTTAATCACATCCTCGATCTTGTTCTGACATTTGGCATTAAAGTTTAACATTTATTTCTCCCAAACCCTCTATTATCTGAGCATTTTTAATAAGATTTGGATTTACTAGAACGGACTTACAGCATTTAGGAAGAAATTCCACGACAGTAGATGTGTTATTAAATTTAAGGAAATGATTCCATCATCTTTCACTTCAGTGCCATATACCAACACAGAGGAGAATAGCCTTTATAACTTCACTCAAGTACAAGTTGATTATCATGTAGATAATCCTGCAGCTTCACTGCTTACAAAATTTCATGCTGAGGTTAACTCCATGGTATAATTCACAAATCTGTAACTTAAAGCAGACTTTGCGAAAGCTGGAAAGGAGGTGGCATTCCACTAATTTAATCAAACCTTGCCAAGCCTAGAAAGACAGTTTAATAATTTATTTTAAAAAAGCCCTTTGTAAAGCTGAGGTACGTATTATTATCATCATTATTAGAGGAAAAAAGAGAACAACCCTAGGTTTCCTTTCAGCACCCAACAGCTCTGTTGAGCTTAGTATTCCCTTAACTTTCAGGTGTAAATCACTTTATGAATTTCTTTACAAATAAAATCATAACAATTTATCAGATCATCCCCACAACTGGCATAGATGAGCTTGGATGTACAACGGCTTTAGACGTGTTTATAAAACCTCAGACTTATCACTTCTCCCCATAGAGCAGTAACATTGCTCTCTCAGACTGAGATGAAAGTGTACCATCTCACTGGTTAGCCACGTCTATGAGTTACACAGAAGGAAAGTGTTCTTACCATAAGCCACCATCAGACCACTTTTACTGGGGCATGTGCCCCAGTACAAATCAGCTTTGCCCCAGTAAACAAATTCTCAGTTGCCTTCTACTGTTTGTCAGTACATTTATTAACTTATAAGCCACAGAAAAGAAACAATAACATGCAAGGCAGTCAGTAACACTACCAGCGCATGCTGATGCTGCAGCTGTGTGCGCCTGTGTATCCTGGAAGCAGGAAGAACTTTGTAAACTGAGTCTGACTCAAGTGATTGACCAATTTGGCAAAATGAAAGTAGGCCCAACTCTGTTAAGACTTGGTGAACAAGACAGGTGCTTTTACTTTTATGGGGAATACTTTGCTTTATTTTCAGAATGTACATTGTATATGTGGAAAAGGAATTAAGCAGCTCTCTATATGTGTATAATGTTATGTGTATGACCCAGAGAGAGTTAAGCTCTTCTCTGTGTCTGTGTAGGTGCTTGTGTATGTAGTGTTAAGGCCCTCCTCTGCTGTGATGTTACCCACAGGAAGTTTCGTCTGAGGTACATGTCCAGGGCATGAACTCCTCAAAAGGGGGGCTGTGGCAAGTGTCTTGGGCTCATGGCCAACCTGGAGCTGATATAAGAGAGTCATAGGAGGTGCCTGGGGAGTCTTAGGGTCCGGACCCTGACTTGTGACACGAATTTTGTGGCATTTCACAATAAACCCGATTTATCCTGATCTCTGCCACTTCCCAATTTACATATACTCTTCATTTGTTGTTGCTGAAGTCATAATTGGACATGTTTACTTTTCCCAGGTCTTTTAGTTCCCAAATACTGTGTGTGTTTTATTTATCTAAAAAATTTTAGAGTATCTGGTTTCTTGAGACTTCTTTTTTTTCTGAAGCAGTAATTATTATACATTTATGCACTAAGGTAAGAAGGTCTCAGGATTTGTTGTGGGCATGTATAGCCTATGCCTTTTAAAGTTAAATTAAATTAAATAGATACTTTTACAAAGATGTTCACCTTTCCAAGTACTTCTTGTAGTGTAGGGGGCGTATGCTTGATGATACATATAGCCCAAAATACCGCAAACTAAGATAAAATTAATTAAGACAAAGTGGTACATTTACTTTAAATAAGTTAGATAATCCTTCTAAATTAGATATACACAATCCAATTTACACTTTAAATACGTCAAATGAAATTTTAATATTACTACAAAATTTTTGTTTTAGTGTTTTTGCACTGCATGAATGCCTTCCTCTCAGATGACAGCTCATGAGGTGACCCAGCTTGTCTTTAGGGCCTCTGTGTAACATTCCAGGGCCCGGCGTGGCAATCACCACCAGTGAGTGTTATTCTGTATCCTTGGGCCTGAGAAAAGCAGACCTGCTACACAGAGTTGTCACCAAACCCTGTGGTTTATTTACCCTAATGCAGTTGATTTAATTTGGCAGGATGGGGATGTCCTTTTACCCTTGCCTTGTGAATTGTGGTTTCTCCTTCACGTCGTCCTTTCTGGTTGCCCTTTCCACCTGCCTGACTGAAATCACATTTTTTTTTTGCATCTGTGTATTTTATTCATTATTAGTAAGTAAAATGAATTTGGTAACCAATTCTATTCCATTTCATTTTTATTAAATGCAGCTTTAAATTGCAGAATAAGGTGTGAAAGCAAACATTTGCTTATGAATTTTCTGCATTTGCTGCTGAGAGACAGAATAATAAATTTACATCCACACAAAAACCTTCAGAAAAATGTAAACATACAATCTTGTAGGGGACAACTGACACTGGAAGCTTTTGCTTCAAAAAAAAGAATGATGATCTTTCAATGCATGACAAATAATTATAAACTTAAACATATTTCAGTTACTAAATTTTTGAGGCAAATCAGAAATGTATACATCATATTTGACATAACACAAAATCCAGCTGTGATTTATTGGCTGCTCTTTGTGTTTTTATATTAACATGTAAAGTTTTTCATACAGATTTATGAAACCATGACACATAATTTTGTACAGCAGTTTTAATTGGTATATATACACAAACACCTAAATAGGAATACCTACACTAGTGAGTGTGATTAGAGTTTTTTCTTCTTTTACCTTTATTCATTCAATGAAAAATTACCTTCCTTTTTCAAGAACACCCTGATCACATTCACACAGTTACCCACATTCATACCTGGAAGTTGCCCAGTCCAACCACAGTCTGACCTGTGGCCACTGACCCCCTCCCTGGAACAACTGGGATCAAGGGCTTTGCTCAAGGGCACCACAGTGGTGTTAATAAGGAAGAGCAAGGTCTGTTTTATAGGAGTTCCATCCAGATTTTTATCCTGCCAGTCTTCGGTGTCTCACTTCTTTAGCAATCTGACCACCATAGCCCCAAATTTATTACTTACTTAAACTGAGGTTAATGTTTTATGTCTTTATAGCTCCTCTTCCAATAAAATTAACTATTTTTTCCCATATATTTAACCAGTTATTGTTGCTGCAGGTGTGCTTGGTTAGGACATGAAACAACAATGAGTGAATGTTGAAAGATCATCTTTTTGATTTTGTTGTTTCCCATCTTAACCCTGTAATGCCATTTGTATTATATTCGATACACAAAAATCTTTTGATTAAATCATTATCATAGACTTCTGATGTATCAAATATGACACATCAAAAATCGAATATTTAGAAATAATTTCAAAATGTTTTCTTTATTTTTTGAGCAAAGGGTCCAGTACACCAATGAAAAAAAAATAGGATGTTTTGGCTATTGTTTGTTGGGCTGGGCTTTAAAGGGTTAAGCTTGTACAGGCATGTTTCTATCACCTCAGAAATATATCCAGAATTCATTCAGTTCTATCTATTAAAGACACTGAGGTTATCCTACATGCTTTTATCTCCTCACGCCTTGACTACTGCAACAGTCTCTTTATTTGTCTCTGCCAAAAATCTATCAATCGTCTCCAGATTGTGCAGAACTCAGCTGCGAGACTCTTAACCAAAACTAGAAGAGGTGATCATATTACAGTCATTCTTCCCTCTCTGCACTAGCTACCAGTATGCTTCAGAATCGATTTTAAGATCTTACTACTGACTTTCAAAGCTCTACATGGTCTCTCTCCAAACTTTTGGAGAGAGACCATCTCTCCAAAATTTATCTGAACTGCCAGTGTCATATCAACCAGTACGTAGCCTGAGATCCTCAGATAGAGGACTTCTGTGTGTTCCTGAGACATGACTAAAAACTAGAGGTGACAGAGCCTTCGCAGTTAGAGCCCCAAAGCTTTGAAATGACTACTATTTTCTTTTTTCTACTGTGTAAAAAATAATGAAATAACAGTCCAGGTACAGGTGTAGAGTTCAAAATTATAGTACTCAAGTATTGTTAGTATGGTGAAATTTTACTCGAGTACAAGTAAAATTACATGTTTAAAAATCTACTCAAATAAAAGTAACTCATTCTAAATTTACTTTGAGAACAAATTACTTTGTTACTTTGGTCTTTTTGGGGCTGCAAACAGAATCTTTTATTGTGCTGGATTTTGGCACCAGGCTTTTATTTTGAAGTTTTGTGTCAACACACTTAGAGAGCAGTCTACGTGGGGGAGGTGATGGACACCGCATTCAAAGTATGTAGCTGTCCAAGTACTGACAGCTGTTAAACCAGCTCCAAAATGAACAAAATGATTGTTTACTGAACTGATGTTTCTGCTGGTGATTATATGTCATCCAGCAACAGTGAACACAACAGCTGTGTGTGCAGCTCATCACCTTGTGCCTTGTACTGCTTCATATGTTATATTACACCATCACACATGTGCTTTTGGGCTGAAATTAGGAGGCTCTAAACTGCCCGTAGGTGTCTTGAATCACTCAGAGACTAGGACTATTCAAAAACTGGTCGTGACTACAGCCCCAGGGACAGTATGAATTCCAAACCCTCTGGATCTGGGGCTCTGAACAGCCATGTGTGGTGGTCAATACAACCTCTCAAGCTCCAAAAAAAAAGTTACCTCCAGGAAGTTGAAGCTGAAATTGTGTTTTCTGTCCAATCAGAATCGAGCTGGTTGCTACGGTTTCTGTTCAAATGTCACCGTGTTTTGTGAGTTCACACCTTCAGGCCACCATACAGAAGTGATGTGTATCAGTTAGCCACAAGCAAAACAGAACAACAAGTCACATTTTCCAT
>OMLM01019833.1:0-10443 GCA_900302695.1 Helostoma temminkii | reverse complement strand
GGTCAGTATTGCAACATACTGTAAGTCAGAATAGGACTAAAAATATTTGTTATTATATTTGTTCCAATTATTCAAAGAAACTCCCCACATTACAAGCATGAATGTAAAGGTTTAATTTATGTATTTTATTTAAGAAAATGTTTACCTGTGTCATGTGACATGTGTGTGTTTTGCCCGGAAGTTATCCAGAGAGAGAAAAAGAGACAGTTGACAAAGTGCTAAAGAGACGATATTTGCACCTAAACAAGCTACTTTAACTACCACTGGTGATATATGGCGAACACGGTAAATATTCTTTGTCTGTGAATTTTACGTGTGTTTGAAATGTATTAGTGTTGAGATATGTATTTTATTTTTCCTTTAGTTTTCACGGTGTTAAGAGAAGCTCAACTTCGAGAATAAACGTTGACACGACCATCAGTACGAAGCGTGGTGTCCCTTTTATCGAGTTAAAACCACGGTAGTTACATTAACTATAAAACAGAATGAAAATACTGAACTACAGTGGAGTATGAGTTGGTCATCTGTTAATGATGAAGATAATAACATGGGAACACATGTGATCCAACAGTACACATTGCTGTCTAGTACAGTTTGCACATTGTTCATCTCTTATTGGCAATATTGTAAAATTCATTACAATAGTTGAAGTTTTCATGTGTTGCTTCTTGCTGGGCTCCACCTGCATCATCAAACTGCTGACAGGAGCTCTGCTGTTTGGACTTCCTCATCTTTGAGCAAACCAAAACAGACTGATTTTTATATATCTAAAAAAGAATCAAGATAATCTGTGAACTGGTCATTTTAATTCACCTTCTTAAACACACGTGTGTACAGATTAAAAGAGGACATTTAACACACTGCTATCCACTGAGACAACCTGCTACCATGATTTTTACATGCTCAGTAAAAAGCTTTGCGGTTTGTTATTGTTGTTATCTTATATTTAAGGTAACCACAGATACCAATGCTCATGTCCCTGGTGACCTATTGATGTTTCCTCTAATGTCTTAATCAGGCCATGTGTATCTAATATCGGCTTTAGCTGAGAATTAACAAAATATATTTTGATCACAGTTACAACAGGATAAACTCCTTCGACTCTTTTCTCAGCCACCATCACAAGGCCAAACTACCGTGTTTAGAGGCATCTGTTCAGTTGACTGCAGTGAAATGTCCAGAACACAGTCATAGTTTAAAAGGTACAAACTCCTTTGTTTGGACACCTGTAAATCATAGCCAGCGTTAAAATGATCTCATGCTGATCGTGTTCGACACAACATGAAAACTGCCAGGTGGATTTAATGTTGTAACTGATCTGTGTACATCGTAATGAGGATTTCAGCCTCTTGTCCACTAGTAGGACCTTTGGCTTTGTTTTGGGTTTTTTTTTTTTACATCTGCTTCCATTTCTTTCTCTATTTCTATGGCCTTGGTTGTTCTTCTGTTCACACTGAGTCCAGTAAAACAAATGTAGAGTCAAATAAGATTTTTGTGATTTTTGCCTTTATACATCATCACAGTGGATTTGAATTAAACAGGTTCAGATTTGTTTTAGGAAGATTCAAAATATAGCTTTTATTGTGTAGGAATTACAGCCACTGTAAAATTAAAATTTAAAACTGTGTACCTATATTTTGAGCTCAGTTGTATTTGGCTAAAGTAACATAATTGTAAATATAACTCAGAGTTTTGTCCTTGCAAATGTTTTGCCAGACCTTCAGTTGCTGTTTGTGGGTCTTTCTGCCTTTAGTTTTGTCTTCAATAACAATAACAAGCTGTTCTATTGGGCTGAGATCAGGTGACTGACTTGGTCTTGATTTTCCATTTACATGTCTTTGTTTTAATTATTTGTCTGGATCATTAACCTTCTGCACGGTGTATCACCGTCCTATCCGTTTTATAGCATTCGTCCAAATGTAAGCAGAGAGTATCTGCATTTACAACTCAGAATTCATCTTGCTACTTCTATCAGAAGTCAAGTCATCAATAAATACCAGTGAGCCCATTCCTTTCACAGCCACACTCTCCATGCCCATGCTTTCATACTGCCTCCACCATGTTTGGTATGATGTATGATGTGGTATGTTTTAGATCATGAGCTGTTCTTTTCCTTCATCATACTTTTTTTTGATAGTTGTACAAGTTAATCTCAGTATTATTGGCCCCAAAAATCTGATTCTAGAACATGGGAGGCTTTTTAGATGTTTTCTGGAAATGTGTAATCTGGCTTTTCTGTTCTTGAATGTTACCAGTGGTTTGTACTTTGTTATAAACCGTCTGTATTTACATTCATGAAGGTGTCTCTTGATTGTAGATTTTGACAGTGATACCTTGTCCAGAGTATTTCTGACTTTGTTGTAAAGGTATGTTTCTTCACCAAGGGAAGGATTCTGCAATCATCCATCTTAACATTTTCTTTTTCAGGTACCAAACCTTTAATTTGGTCATGCCAAAGGTTTTTTCTACCTCTTTCATTTGCATTGAGAGCTCCTTAGATTTCATATTGGTAGCTGCAGTCAAACAGCTACCAAATGCCAACTCAATTCCTAACATCAGCTCCAGACATTTTATTTTTTCCATTTGTCTTAAAATAATGAGTGAATAGACTGCACTTGGTCAGTTCTCATTATCTTATTTTATTTCTGAGCATTTTATGTTTTATTTCTGAGTATCTAATGTTTTACCTGTACAGCACTTTGTTTAACCTAGATGTTTTAAAGGGCTCAACAAATAAAGTTACAGTTACAGTTACCTTCTTGTCTGTGACTTGCCCAAACACTATTGAGGCCCTGGAAATGAAAGTACTGTGTTAAAAATAGCTGTAATTCCTAAATAAAGCTGAAAGTCTACACTTCCATCACAGCTTCATTGTTTCAAATTCACTGTGGTTGTGTATGAAGGCAAAATCATAAAAACTCTGTCACTGCCCAAATTCTTCTGAACCTAACTGTAGGTGCATTCCCTGTGTGCATACATACATGATTCTGTGTATGAATTTGTATATAAAACATACCTTGCATTGTGTTACATTTGTATTTATAAACTATGACCACGGCAATGTACACTACAGTACAGCAAAAGCTTGCTATATTATATGCAGATATTCATTTCACTTCATATTATGCAACCTAATTTTAACCCCTGTATGTACATTGCCTTTACCTGATGGATTTTATTAAATTACTGATTCATACTTGTTCCGTGTCCTATGGTGTTTGTATGCAATCAAATGTATGTATCACCACTGTATAGTATGGAGTTATGTTGGCCTCATAATTTAAATAGAAATACATTCGTCAAATGGCAATATAATATGTTATTTGGTCATTCAAATGGCAATACATTTTGCAATTGGCAATTCAATGTGCTATTCTGTCATGTAATATAAAAATGCATTCTAGAATTGACAATTCAATATCAAAAGTGACAATTCAATTCTCTATTTCTTTAATTAAAAGTTTTAATAAAAGCTTAATCAATTGCATTTCATTTAGTCATGGTTTAAGGGTGTCTTTATTCAAATGGCAATATATTTTGCAATTGGCAAATTGGTAACAAGTTCATGAAATACATTTGGGGCGGGGGCACTGTTTGCCCTCACATTTGAATAAAGACATCCTTAAACCGTGACTAAATGAAATGCAATTGATTTAGCTTTTATTTAAACATTTAATTATAGAAACTGAGTATTCTGAGTATTCTAGAATGCATTTTCATATTACATGACCAAATAGCACATTAAATTGCCAATTGCAAAATGTATTGCCATTTGAATGACCAAATAACATATTGTATTGCAATTTGACAAATGTATTGCCATTAAAATTATGAGGCCAATATAGCTCCATAGTATAGACTATGGAGCTATATTAAACTAGACTAGTCTGATAACCACATTAACGCACTAGCATCCTAGGGCTGTAATAGATCAATAGTTTAAAATATAGGCTAGTCTGCTTTATTATTTTATATTTTAATAGTTATGCTCTCTTATCACCTTTTTGGTTGGATTTTCCCTCAAAGTGCCAAATTAGTTTAATATAAATAAAATATGTACTAGTCACATAAGTTTCCTACAAAACACACCTGCTTGACATATGAACATAGGAGAGTGAAATATTCTGTGGATCTGATCAAAAAACTATTCATACTAGTTCAATGATTCATGTTTTCCATGTTTAATAGATATTTGACTAAATCACATGTAAAAGACTATAATTACTTATTTTGAAAAGTACCTGTGTAATAAGAAATAACCACACTGGGACATCTGGTGGCAGAACTAAGAACTGCATGCAGGATTTTTGGAGCCTGGTGCAGAGTTGGAATTCCTCCATTACTGATGCAAGGCCGACAGCAGGGTACTGCATGAATGCTGCAAAGAAAAACACTGACACTTACAATGACTACATCTGTATCTGCTTTACCATTCAGACACAGGAGAAGATTAACACAAGGTGTCACAGCTATGGCACCATTGCTCTGGGCACTTCATGATTCATTCTACTATATGCAATGTTTGTTGACCAGTTGACCAGTCCACCATTTCAGCTTAGATTAAAAACGGTAGAGGTGCTGGATCCAATCCCAGCTGTCACTGGGTAAGAAGTACACCCAGGAGAGGTTGTGCTGTCCAGGTTGTGCTGCCTCCGTAACTTCTGGGGCAGCTCTGACCGCTTATTTGGCACCTGTCCAGAACAGTGGAATTCAACTGAAGAAAGTATACTGTGGACAATGTAAAAGCTGTAAATTTTCTAAAAAGCTCAAAGTGTGCTGGTGGTGTTCAAAATACTGCAGGTCAGAAAATAAAAAACGACTGGGTTGTTAAGGATGCAAACCTTGCGAAGCTGGATTCTCTCTTACCACATGTCTGTGTCACACCTGTGATGGCCTCTGGCTTGTTAGGGGATGTGTTGTGATATTTGTGTGCTGCTTGTGTGACCAACATTTGTGCGAGTAGGAGCACCTGGATTGTTGGAGTACTCCAGAAATTTCAAATAACCAGGGTCTTGTGAATAGTATTTTTTCCATCAACTCTAAAGCAGAGGTCTGGGTCTGGTGAGTTTACTGCTGTGGTGTAATGTCTCTGTAATGTCCCTCCTTGGTTCTGACTGCTGGGTCCATGGTGGTTGGTCGGTTCGTTCTGTCACGTTTTGGCTATGGACCCAGGAGGCAGTCATACACGGTGATGATTATAGAAGATTATGGAGTTTAGTTTAAAGTTTAATGCAGGAACTAAAAACTGATTAGACGAGGGATGAAAGGAAAGCAGGCAGGGAACAACAGGAATCAGGAACAGAGGAGTGGCGTGAGGAACCAGGAACAGATGAGTTATGACAGGAACCAGGAACATGGACGGAGTGAGCGGGTACCAGGAATGGAGCAGGTGAGTAGGGGCAGGAACCAGCAATGGAAAAATGGAACCCGGAACTAGAGAGGGAAGGGTTGGAACTTGGAGCTGATGAGTTTTGGGCTGAAGGGTGCTCAGAGCTGGAAGCCAGAACTGAAGATTGCAGAAGAATACAGCTGGAGCTTAGATCAGGCGAGTCCAAGCTAAGGCCTGGAGCAGGAACTGGTGGGTGTTAGTTGAGAACAGGAACCAGGGAGTGATGATTGAAAAAAGGAGATGGTAAATGAAAAAAATGAGGTTAGCTCCTGTGAAAAACTCAAATACAAAAAAAAAACAATAATCCAAAACAAAGCTCAGAGAAGCAGGAACAAATAATAGGGTGTTACACAGACAAACCAACAAGAGGTGTGTGGAGGAGCAGGATATAAAGGAGTGAGACCAGGTGAGAAGGATAATAATGGTGAGGGAGGAAACAAGAAGATGACCAAAAAGGGAATAACTAACATAGAGAGAGGGAGAAAGGAACAGGTAAATGAAATGACACTAATGAGAGGGAGAGAACAAAGAAGGTGTGAACAGGTGTGCCTAGGTAGAGCTGATTAGTGAGCGGCAGAGAGAGAGAGAGTGTGTGTGTGTGTGTGTGTGTGTGTGTGTGTGTGTGTGTGTGTGCGCGCGCGCGTGCGCCATAGGAGAACTGAAGGGGTGTGGTCAGATGAGTATGATTAGATGCGGAAGTATATACATAGTATATAGATGTATAAGTTAGTGAATGTAGTAGCCAGGTCAGGAATGTATGTGAGTATATGAATGTGAGTGTGTGTCCAGATAAAACTATGTGTAGGTGACCAGGTGAAAAGAAAAGGAGAAAGGAATCAGTGAAAAAAAAAAAAACAGGCTGAAAACTGAAATAAACAGGTGACCAGGGCAGGTATTGTGACACACACATTGTCACACTATTGAAATCAATCAGTAAATGACTCAGTCAGTCTCACCTTTGCAAGCTTTAGCTCCAGCTGAGTCTTGGCCTCCAGCTGCTCCACACATCGTTGGCTAAAAGCTTGACCCACAATGGAGCACTGCACTGTCAGATCCTCAGTGGTGTCCTGCAGCACCTGCTCCACCAGACGTCTGGCACACATAAACATCTCATTTAAGTTTACTGAAAACAAGATAATAATCTGATGCAGATTAAGTTACAGACTTTAAACATGTGTCACACAGAGTGAATATTAATTAATTAATTCTCTATGGCCTCCCGACAAAAGCTCATATCAAGATCTAAACACAGATTGGCACAGTCTGCTCCAAAAGTACTGGAATATCCAGACAATTAATTTGTGTTTCCTGTACACTGAGGGCAATTGCATTTAGAAGCAGAGATGACTATGATTTCATTTGCTGTTATTTACACATTAAAATACTAAACAACACAAAACATAGCAGAACATACCTTATCAGATTGGGACTGATCTGCATCCCTTACCTGAAGAGTCAAAGCATCATGGAGCCTGACTTTACTAAGTCTAAGTATACTTGGCCTATACTTGTACTTGTACTTAAATATACTCATAAGTATATAGAAATACCCAGCATGCATTTCAGTAGTTTAAGTTTATAAACAACTATTAAGGTTATAAATTAATAATTTGTCACAAATTGTTGTGTGACCTGGTGCTTTGCTTTTTAAAGTGACCGAGTATAATAGGTAAAATATTGTTGTGTTATAAACTTATAACAGTCAGTAGGAGAAGGCTGTCAGTCTGTTTATATTGAAAAGGGTTACTTCTCCAACTATACAGCTGTGCTTCTGTATATCAACATGGTAGAAATGCAAACTATATAGAAACAATTAACAATCATCCAGAAGTGCACTTTAAACATCCATCCATTTTCAGAACTTTTCTGAATTTTTCTATATAGAGGAGGGGTACACCCTGGACAGAGTCCATTGCTGGGCCACATATAGATAAAGACAACTGTTCACATTCTCAATCACATATTTAGAGTCTCCAGTTAACCTGAAAACATGTCTTTGGACTGTGGAAGGAAGCCAGGAGAGAACCCACGCAAACACAGGTAGAACATGCAAACTCAACACAGAAAGACCTTGGCTGACCCAGGAATCGGACGCAGGACCTTTTTGCTGTGAGGCCAACTAGAACTACTACACCACGCCCTGCACTCTAAGCAACCACGGGTAATGTATATTTTAACAGAATACTTTGATTAACTAGAAAGTATAGTATTATTACATCACTAGTAAACTAACGGTATATATAAAAGTTTATTTATAGTATACTTCAGGTATACTTTTACAAACTCAAAAGTGGGCCAATTTAGTCCCATAAGTATTAAAATAGTATACTAGAAGTACATAGACATAAGTACATTTACTATACTTGACGTATACTTAGGTATACTTAATTTAAAAAAAAAAAAAAAGAAAAAGTATACTTCTTTTTTTATAAGGGCTGTTTTTTTTTTGTTTTTTGCTTTTCAGTCAAGTACCTCTTGACCATTGCAAAAATATTTTGGTAGGATAAATGCCTATAAAAATACTTAGTAACCAATGTAAAAATAACCAATGTTTTGTTATCATGCAGAAATACTAATACAGGACTGTAGTTAAGTCTGCACATTCAGTTTAGTGAACCACAGACAATCCTGGTGGCAAGGAGGTAACTGCAGTTATCAAATATCTTTCCAGAAAATTTGTTTCACTGCATAAAGTAGGTTTTACAAAAAATGTGGATCTAAACGGCAATAGCTGCTTTCTTCCCCAGTTCAGGGATCTACATCTTCTATACACACCCAAAACTGTTTGAGAGTGGATGTATCAAACTTCACCTTTAACCAAGAATCAATTTTGAGTCTCATTCAATATGGAAGATCAGTTTCCCACTCACAGTGGTCGTGATTGCGTTTTCACTGTTTATGGCAATTAATAACTGCACTGAAAATAGGCATACTGAATACAAAATGTGGTTTAATATACTCATATTTAATCGTTATTATTATTATTATTTGAATTACTCCAAAGTACCACTAGAGGTACACATAGTACTACTTGAGAAACACTGAATTAGTACACAAAGCAATAGGTGTCTTGAGAGAAACAAATCTATTCCCACACAACATCATGACAGTTTCTGCCTGAATGAAACAGATTGTACCTTGTACGTTTCTTCTTTCTTCTCTCTCTCTCTCTCTCTCTCTCTCTCATGTGACTCCCAGTATGATATTGAATAAGGTTTTTATCTAAAACTAAAAGGCATTCATATGGTAGAGACTGTGGCAACAACTGCTGCTTTGCTTTCTGAAATCAGCTGCCTGCTCACAGCTTCACAGCTGATCGAGTTTTGTTGATTAAAATAGCTTAAGGTTGCAGAGACAGAAAGAGAGAAGTTTGCTTTATGGGAATTTTCTAAAACCTTACTTAGAGAATGTGGAACCAAAACATCTTTTCTTTGAAGTTGACATTTTTTTTACATTTGTGTGAGATGGATTCACTTGATTTAAACAACTAGATGGACAGAATCTGATGTATTTCATTTCATTTCATCTTTATATTTTTACAATATTACTCTGAGGATCACGTGTCTAATAATGAATTTCTTTTAACAGTCAAACAGCACCATCAGAGAGTTCACTTTCACAACCAGAGATGTTTTCTAACGTAATCAGGCCATGTGTTTAACAGGAAGTGAAAGATTAGACATGTACAAGATGTTCTGAAAATAATTACAGCTCAAGTTGTCATTTATATCAAATGGCTGTCAAACTGTCAAACATGAAAGGTACGTCAAGAAAACATCTCTACATTAATGAAGATCCTTTAAAATGTCATTTTAATCAAAGAAATATGACCCTTCCTGAATATGTGTAAACATATATTCATATTGTGGATCTAGACAAAAAACAGGTGTCATTTGTCAAAAATGAAATAATAAATGGGCTAACAGTAGATTTTAGGCAGTTTGTTCTTATTTAATTATTTACCATATCAAAGAATCAGACAGCAGATGTAAGACATGCAAACAGGAAACAAACCATTATATTGTGGTTTGGTATGTGTCTTAATCATTCAGCCAGATACATATGTGTTTGTGTACGTGAACAAGATTGTTGATAGTGATAAAACCACAGAGAAATATCTTTGGTCTAAACCACCCATCAGTAGCTGCATGAAAACTAGAGTTGAGCTTCTAGCTAGTGGTTTGTTAAGCTGGAGGGAGACTCCACTTCATATGAATGAAGTCAACTGGCTGCATTTTGCTATTGTGCTGCACTTTGTCTGGAATAAAGTCCCTGCTGACATCTGATAGTTTGACCTTGTAGAGGCCTCCAAATCAGACTTTCTGTAAACTCCTGCTTCTCTTAAACACTCTAAACATTCAGACTGTGTGTCTGCTTCGCTCTTCTCCCCTCTAATGTCACTTTTGCTCCTCTCTTTTTCCTGTTGGTGTCATATTCCACATGGTTTGAATCTTCACCCACCATGATGTAGTCCTATTAATTTTTATTATTCTGCCTCTCTTTTGACGCCCTCTTCTGTGTGATACCTTTCCCCATATTTATGGGTTTGCATCTTAAATTAAAATACATCCATTATCTCTCCTCTTTCCAGGTCTTACTGATGGAAAGGAAGTCATCTGGCTTTTAGTTTTTGGCAACATCTAGAGGTTGAACAATGTCCTCTCTGATCTTATTCTTCTTATTTCTATAATGATATTGTCATTCAGATTGTCCATAATGTAAATCATCTTTGTTGCTCTGATCTGTACACAAACCAGCTAGATGTTTTCAATGATAGAGGGTGTTTGTTCTAAAGCCAGACTAGGCATCTGTGATCTATCTAACCACCTCTGAGTTAAATACATCACCTGCATAAATCATATAAGTCAATAACCATTTGCATAAATCTAAAGAAAATAACTATAAATAAACATAAACCAAGATGTATGGTTACAGTCTGTTTCTCAATTTGTCTATTTGATCCAGAGTTTAAAATTCATCTGCAAAGAATATTTATTGTCTTATAGGGTTTTTTGTCCCACTGTCATTTTTACTTTTACAAAAATCAGGTTAAA
>OMLM01019832.1:0-22386 GCA_900302695.1 Helostoma temminkii | reverse complement strand
GTCTCCGTGCTGTGTGCTGTCTCCGTTTTATTGTCTCCGTGCTGTGTATTGTCTCCGTGTTGTGTGTTGTCTCCGTGCTGTGTATTGTCTCCGTGTTGTGTATTGTCTCCGTGTTGTGTGCTGTCTCCGTGTTGTGTGCTGTCTCCGTGTTGTGTGTTGTCTCCGTGTTTATTGTCTCCGTGTTGTGTGCTGTCTCTGTGCTGTGTGCTGTCTCCGTGTTGTGTATTGTCTCCGTGTTGTGTGCTGTCTCCGTGTTTATTGTCTCCGTGTTGTGTGCTGTCTCCGTGTTGTGTGCTGTCTCCGTGTTTATTGTCTCCGTGTTGTGTATTGTCTCCGTGTTGTGTGCTGTCTCCGTGTTTATTGTCTCCGTGTTGTGTGCTGTCTCCGTGTTGTGTGCTGTCTCCGTGTTTATTGTCTCCGTGTTGTGTGCTGTCTCCGTGTTGTGTGCTGTCTCCGTGCTGTGTATTGTCTCCGTTTTATTGTCTCCGTGTTGTGTGCTGTCTCCGTGTTGTGTGCTGTCTCCGTGTTTATTGTCTCCGTGTTGTGTGCTGTCTCCGTGTTGTGTGCTGTCTCCGTGTTTATTGTCTCCGTGTTGTGTTGTCTCCGTGTTGTGTATTGTCTCTGTGTGTTGTCTCCTGTCACCTGGGAACAGGTCGCTGCACCTCCTGAAGCTCTCCCAGTAGAGCAGACCCAGAGCGTAAACATCCACCTGCTTCAGCGCCGCCTCGCAGTCCCTGAGGTTCAGAGCTCCGCCCAGAACCTCTGGAGCCATGTACCTCACCGTTCCCACCTGCAGGAACACACACCTGTAATGTCTGCGTCTTATTTTCCACCTGCACCATCATCATCATCGTCGCCACCATCATCACCTCAGATATGGCTATGGTGTCCTCGTCTCCGTGGCGACTGGGCCGATTTCCCGTCAGCTTCATGGACAGGCCGAAGTCAGCGAGGACGCAGGACAGATCGGATCGGACCAGGACGTTCCTGCTGGTCACGTCTCTGTGGGCCACAGCTGGTTTATACTGGTCTGAGTGGGAACACAGCAGGTTATTAACATGACATCTTCAGAACCAGTGTGGTTTATGTTTATGCTGCTTCAGAGGAAACCGGATTCTAAATCTCTCAACATTTTATTGTCCAGTGTAAATGAGGTGGTTCTGACTGAACTACACTGAAATAACCCCACCCCTCCTCTGTGACCTGAGTGGGTTCAGACCTTTTAGACAAACTGGACAGACTGGACAGACTGGACAGCCTGAGTGAGAAGAACCAGGGGTGAACACACGGAATATAAGACTGAACCACTGAGACTGGACCAGAACACCTCCAGTCTCTGGAGATATATTCAGGTGAAGTTACCTGGACGGTGAGTCAGGTAACTGACCTCTGTCTGCTGGGTTGTAGCTTCACCCGAACAAAGTCCAGTTACCTGAGTCTCTTTGAGTGTGAGGGTCTCCCTAATCCCAAACCCGTCCCAGCAGACGCAGTGAAACTGTAAATGTGACCCACAGGTGAGACAGCCACAGGTGTACCTCCTCTGTAGAGCTCGGTGTGGAGGAAGGCCAGTCCTCGGGTCACACCGTGAGCCATCCTGCAGCAGGTCGACCAGTCCACGGTGTGGACAGACAGGTAGTGGGACAGACAGCCCTGAGGGACACAGAGGACACAAAGCTGGATTTACTGTACCGTGTGTGTGTGTGTGTGTGTGTGTGTGGTTATAAACAGGAAGTTGTTACTGTTACTGTTACTGTGGGTTTGCTTTAATATGATCGATGGTTCTGATCCGATTCCAGGGTTCTGGTTAGATCCAGATTTAAGGTCAGACATGTGGCTGCGTTAGGGTGGAGGCCTTGGGAATATAAAGCACAGTGTGTGTGTCAGACAGGAAGCAGAACTCCAGGCGCCGCCGTCTCGCAGCACAATAACCAGACCGATGACGGACAGCTGAACTGAGGTCAGCTGCTAGCGCCACCTACAGGCCGCAGAGCTCATCACACCACATCCTGGGGATTTATCTACGGGTTCAGGAAACTACAGAGTTCATCCTCTGGAGATCAGGACAATGTGAGGTTCTTTAATAAAGAACACATCACAACTGTTCATGCTCAGAGGAGAATCTCGTGTTGTTCTCTGACATTACTAATTAATCCGTTACATTGTGTTTCCTACTGTAATTTAATGAGTCTGACTCCATCACATTCACTAACATCAGAGGTTCTAAAGGCTGACGATAGTTTCAGTGTGTGTTACGTCAGTCAGGAGTTCAGGTGGTGAATGTTTGCAAAGACAGGTTTTAAAAAAAAAACAACAAAATCTTTTCAGTTGTTTTTAAGGTTAAAATCATAATTTACATGTTCAACCTTTCGAACCCACTATCAGTGTTACAGAACACGAGCCTGACTTTCTTCCATGTTTTATCAGTCAGCTAGCAGGTCTGTGGGGGTCTTACATGAGGGTAGTACTCCATGAGGATCAGGAACTCTGTCCGGCCGTCGCCCGTCGTCCTCTCATCAGCCGCGAGAAAGCGGGCGATGTTGTCGTGCTGCTGCAGCAGCGGCAGGAAGTAGATGGAGCGCTCGGTGGTGAAGTTCTGTCGGTTGGCCGAGCTGAAGAGTTTGACAGCCACACAGCGCTCGTGCAGAGAGCCGCGATACACCGTGCCGTAACGACCTCGACCAATCAGCTGCCAGAGAGCAGGACAGAGACGTCGGTTAGACAGTTGTGGAGTTCCTCAGGGCTCAAGTCCAGGTCCGCTAACATTCAGGTTTATAGCATTTAGTTCATAACGACTCATTAAGTGTCTGAGTCTGTTTCACACCTCAGTCTACTACAGGCCTTCCAGGTCCACTTGGGTCTTAGCAACCGTCCAAACTCTGATCAGTCTAATCTAGTTTTACTGGGTCTAATACCTGATCCAAACAGACCAGAAGGTTCTGGTGTCAGGAGAAAGAACTGAACTTCACAGCTCATTGGATCTGTGTTCTGTTACTTAACGTTCACTGTGCAGACCACAAGTAGGAACCAGTCTGAGGCTCAGATTTACCTCGAGCAGTTTCAGATTATCCAGGTCGACGCTGGAGTCGCAGTTTGCTGCCTCCATCACATCCAGAGCAGAAAGACTGAGTTTGTGCTTCCCTGAACAAACACACAGTTTCTGTTAATCACATTTCAACTTTCATCCAGTGTGTGTGTGTGTGTGTGTGTGTGTGTGTGTGAGTGTGTGTGTGAGCGTGTGTCTGTGAGTTTGTGTGTGTCATGTACTATTCTTGTAAGGACATTTAAGTCGTTCCTCCTCCCACAAGCAATTTTAAGGTTAAAACTAGGTTTAAGGATTCGGGATAGAATTAGGTTTTAGGATTAGGATGAAGTTAAGGATTAGGCCATTAGCTGTGATGGTTAGGATTAGGATAAGGATGAGGGTTAGGATTAGGATTAGGACCGAGGGAACACATCATGTCTCATGTCCTCACAAGTATAGTGAGATAATCTGTGTGTGTGTGTGTACCCTTCATCATCCTGTATCCCAGGAACAGCGCCATGATGAGGATGGCTGCTATGGCGACGGTTACCAGGGCGATGAGGGCAGACTCCTCCCGCCTCAGCGGCTGGTCTGTGGGACGATGACATCATCATCATGAACCTGAGCACGGTAACGCAGTAAAAGAGTTTTGCCGACTCTCGGACGTCTCACCTGTCCGCTGGCCGTCCCCTCCGCTGGGTTTCATCAGTCTCAGGGCGGGCGTGTCGGCGGTGGGCGGAGCCTCAGTGAAGTTGGTGTTGCAGAGGTCCCTGCTGCAGCAGCAGAATCTGTAGCTGCCGTTCTGGATCTGAGAGGGCGTCGCCGTCACCAGGCAGCGGTCGCCGTGACATTCCTGCTGGTCGCCGATGTGAGTCCAACAACCTGCGGAGAAAATCCAGCAACGGTCAGGACGGGCGCTCCAGAACCAGTCCAGAACCCTTCAGCTCAGCAGAGTCCAGTTCAGTGTGATCAGTGCTGGACTCTCTGCTGGTGTCAGGTGTGTTCACTGGGTTAACGTTGGGTCTCACCTTGCTTCACCAGGTGTGTTTCACCGTCGGCTCTCTTTTCCCACAGTCCGTAGCAGCGGGAGCCGTGGCTGCAGCGGATCGTGCCGTTCTCCTGTACCGCTCCTCGCAGCTCGTCGTGGGGGCCACCCTGAGGCTCCGGGTCCTGCAGTTGGTCGGCGAAGGCGCACACTTGGTCCTCGGACTGCAGACCTGCACAGACCCAGGGTCAGTTTCACACTCGGCTACAGTCTGTGTTTCTATTTCTATTACATCTTACCTAAACTGGCTCTGGGTTTACTCAGTGTCATGTGTGACCACAGAAACAGTGAATCACTGCCTTTCACAACAAGGAAACAGAACTAAAAGACAGTGAATCACTGAATGTTGGTTCACAGGTTCAGAACTAAAGGAGAACGGAGCAGTTTTCTATCTGGATGTAGCAGGAAATGGAAGATATCAGATTTCTAAGGAGGCAGGTGGAAAAAACCTCAAGTGACTGCTAAAGACCTGCAGCAGGACTTGGTGTCCACAGACACGGAGCCTTCAGTTTGCAGTGAGGCTGTGACTGAAGGTTCCCTGCCAGGACCCAGAAAGACACCACGTCTGACCCAAAAGCCGGACGTCTACTGCAATATGCTCCAAATCACATAAACACAGAAATTTTGGATTCTGTTCTGTAGAACTTTCCAGAACCCTGCCTATAGTGGAGCATGGTGGTGGCTCTGTGATGCTCTGGGGCTGCTTTGGTTCTGGATCTGGAATCGTTCCAGTATCAGGACATTCTAGCAGAAAACATCTGCAATGACACTAAGAAAATCACAGAGGCTTGGGAGCAGCAGAAGTTCTGGAAGGTTCTACAGTGACTGTCACAGTCACCTGACCTGAACCACACAGACAATCTGGTGGATTTGAAGGTGCAGCAACAAACCCATAACATTAGTGAAGTGTAGGTCACTGCCCAGGAGGACTGGTCCAGAAACTGGTCTCTGGTTCTGCATCATGTCTGCAGCAGGTCCTGACAGAAAAAGGTTCTGTGCTAAGTACTGGAGATGTTTGATGTGAAGAGCTGAATGATTCTGACTCTGCAGGAACATTAACTGAAAACTCAGAGTGGAATCATTCTGTCACTGTTTAATGTAGAATCCTTAACGAAGTCACGTTAGTTCTGTGTGGATCGTAAATGTTACTGATCAGTTTCTGTGTGACACCAGTTCATCAGTTTAAATGGAAATAAAAACATCATCAGACAAACTGATCAACAGAAGGAAAGTGATGATCACGACTCTTCTGCTTCAGTCAGATCCTAATGGTAGTTTAGGTGTTGAAGCCTCGTCAGTGAGCCATGAAGTCAAACTAAAACTGAACTAAACTAAATCCCAACAGAAGATCAGACTCAGATACAGTCAGGTCCGAAAGTATCTGGGCAGTGAGTTTTTCATGATGTGGTCTTTATCAAGCTGTGATCAAACTGTAGATTTATTTTAGGAGGTTTGACTAAAATATGACATTTACCCTTTAGGAATCACACTTTAAGCAGGAGCTCAATAGTATTTGGGCAAAGTCACATGGTTGTAGAAATAGAGATAATTTTTAAAAACTGGATGAAAATCAGTGACTGTCTTAAGTCTGGACAGGAAGAGCTCTGTCCTGTGGCTGAATGAGAGCAGAGAGTTTAGTCCTATACACCTCAGAGTTCATCAGTAAACACCAGTGAGCTGATCCACAGTCAGCCACACGTGTCCAGACCGTCACACTGCCTCCACCACGTCTGACACATGATGTGGAAGCTTTGGATCAGGAGCTGGTCAAAGTCTAATCAGTGTCCTGTTCTTGAACGTTCCCAGTGGTTCTCACCTTGTTGTAAACTCTGTGTTTCCAGTCATGAAGGCGTCTCTTGACTGTAGACGTTGACAGTGACACTTCTACCTTCTGCAGAGGATTCTGGAGTTTTTCTTCACCACAGAAATGATGCAGTGCTGCTGAGCTCTCCAGGGCTTTCTTTCTTTTTAAGAAGGTCAAACACACCTGAGGTTTATCTAGTCTCTTATAGCTTCATGTTGCTCCTCAGCCTCATTCACCTGCACTGAGATCTCCTTGGGTTTCATACCAGTGGCTCCAGTCAAACAGCTGCCAGACGCCAACTCAGCTACCTGAAATCAACTCCAGACCTTTTATCTGATTCATCTGTGTTGATGTAACGAGGGGACGGACCGCACCTGGTCAGGTGTCAAGCCATGTTTCAGTGAAAGCAGAAGGTCTGCACTTCGATCACATCTTGATCGTTTTACTTCATGGTGGTGGTGTATAAAGGCAAAATCATAACACTCGCACTGTCCAAATACTTCTGGACCTACTATATAAATACCTTTGATTGTTGCAGTACTGGTGGTACTTTAACTGCAACTCAGTTTATTTGTGTAGCTGCCAATAACCACAGTCATGTGTAGGAACAGTAGAATTCAATAGAAACCCATCAGATCCCAGTGGAAGACAGTCCAGAGGAAAAATCTGTTAATACTTCAGTGGCAGAGTATTTCTGTGGTACTTTTACTGCAGTATATCGTCTCTGTAGTTTCCTGGTAGTTACTCCGTTCACATGACGGACTCCATGTCCCAGAGTGCCCCGCGGCTCGCTCGGTGGTCCAGGGTGGACCTGTGAGGTGGGAGTGATCAGTCAGCATCAGCCGGAGACAATCCACCGATCAGGACTTCTCTCGCTCTGGGCTTGGCGGACCTGAACCGAATCGGAGCCGAACCCGCGGTTTCTCACGGTGTCTTTGTTTTGATCTGTGTTCGTGTCGGTGATGGACGCGGCGGGGTGCGGGGTGTGCGGGGTGAAGGTGATGTGCCGCTTCAGGCCGCTGAACGACTCGGAGCGGAGCCGCGGAGACAAAGAGGTTCCGAAGTTCAACGGAGAGGACACGGTGGTGGTGGCGGTGAGTGTCCGATCAGCGGGACCAGTGGGACCAGTGGGACCAGGACTGCTCACTGGTCCCAGCGTCACACCCTGCGCCTGTCTACAGCAACAATAGCAGCAGGTCGATTAATCGGTGATCAGAAATTCTGCAGTTTTCAACCAAATCAGTTTGTAGTTTTATATTAACTATTATATTTATAATCACTGTGGTTAAATTATCATATTAACTATTATATTTATAATCACTGTGGTTAAATCAGTTTTATTAACTATTATATTTATAATCACTGTGGTTAAATCAGTTTTATTAACTATTATATTTATAATCACTATGGTTAAATCAGTTTTATTAACTATTATATTTATAATCACTGTGGTTACACTAAGCTTATTATTATTTACAGCAGAAATGTGACGTCAGGCAGTGATTCAGTTTAGCTTTATGAACAACAACAGTAATAATAATCACAACAACAATGAGCATGTTGTTGTGTTTCTATGTCTGGAGTCAAACGATGATTTAAATAGATTCTGATGAAGGTTTGTTTGTGTCCCAGTTTCTGCTTCTGGTCATTACAGAGTCAGAAACATAACGAGCTTCAGTCTGATCCGGTTCTGGAGCTCCTCCACTCTTTATCAGTTTGAGTCTTTAACACTTCGAGTCCTAAGATCTTTTACTCAGAGAAAAGTTCCACATCTGATGTTTGCTGAAGTGACTGAAGGTAAAAACCTTAATGTTTTTACCTTCTTACTTTTACCAGCGCTGTAATGTCTGAGAACAGGGGGATGAAGATGCTGCAAGGTCTCATGGGAAATATATTGTCTCCGTGACAACAGTGGCTGAAGGCTGACACAGGTCCACACTGAAAATGTAAAACATTTAAAACGTTTTATATGAAAATCAGTTTCTGAACAAACACGTGAAACTAACATTTAAATCATGTTTGAAACAAAACAAAACAAAACACAGTCGTTTCCAGAAAAACGTTTGTGACTGAGACACAAATAATAAACATCACACTGAGGAGGGAACATGTTTCTGTGTGTGTTCTGCATCTCTCAGCAGCAATCATCTTTCCTTCTTCTGATTGGTCCATTTGTCTCCTAGTGGGATGCAGTTACCGTGGTGACGGGCATCTTATCGAAACAGACGTTTGACTGAGCAGTTATTTGTTCCAGTGTCGGAAACGACTGTTGAATGTTCACTGATGAAACTGTGTCTCAGTGATCTTCAGACTGTCTGATCCTGTTTTTTGTTTGACTGTCGGAAGGAAAAACTGATCCAGTTTCTGTCCCCCTTCTGTCAATCAGATCCGCAAGTGTTGTCTGAACCTGAGCTTCACTGGGTCTGCAGGTGTTCACATGAACATGTGTAAATACATGCTCATGCACTCAGTGGTCAGTTTCTTTAGGAACCCTTGTCTAAAACGAAGTCACAGTGACGGACACCTGATGAACCGATGGAACCGTTTTCTCCTTGGTAGTTACAGGCTCCTGAGTGAAATTTGACTTTGAATCTGATGAACCTTTCCTGACTAGTTTAGCAGGTAGACGTTGGTGTTGTTTTGGTTTCCCAAGTTTGTCACCTGAGTTGCAGAGACTTATTTTGACAGAGCATTTCCTGTGTTTCAGGGGAAGCCATATGTGTTTGACCAGGTTTTTCCTCCAAACACTGAACAAGTTCAAGTGTATGACACCTGCGCCAAGCAGATTGTCACAGGTTAGTTCACCTTTATCTATGTTTTATAAATGCAAATTGTATTCACATTATTACATTATAGAATTAAAATTCCCCTCTCACCCCTGCGAGGGCTTTTCCCCTTCAAGCTTAGGTCCTCAACCAGAGGCCTGGGAGCTTGAGTGTGATGCTCAGGATCTTAATTCTTCCTGGGTCTGCACTTGGATGCTTTAGCTAAAGCTTCTCTCCCAGTCCGGGAGTCACAGCCCCGAGTATTTCAGTTACCACATGGATCTTCAGCTGTTTGCAATCAACAAATAAACCTGAAGATTTTAAAGAGCTCAATACGAAGTTCACTATGACTTTACAAAAAGTGACCCGAAACTTTGGTTCAGTTGATTTCTGCAGAACATGTGGGGACAACTCAACGTGTTATTGTTGGACATTGTGTCATCTGTCACATGTTTGATGTTCTGTGTTTCAGACGTGTTGGGAGGATACAACGGGACAATCTTTGCATACGGGCAGACGTCATCAGGAAAGACTCACACCATGGAGGTCCCACTCACTCTTATGTTTTACTTTTGTTGTGTTTAATCTCACGTGTGCTTCAATAAAAAGCATGTTTCATTTTTTTTGTTTCTGATTTTTCAGGGGAACCTGCATGATCCTCATCTGATGGGGATCATCCCTCGAATCGCCCGAGACATTTTCGACCACATTTACTCGATGGATGAAAACCTGGAGTTTCACATCAAGGTCTGAGCCAGTTTGTAAAGGGTTAAATCTGATCCAAACGGAAACCAGCGATGCGTTCACTGACCGTCTGCTCTCCATATGTTCATTGTTCACCTGCTGGTTTTATATCGGCACTTTCTCCACCATGTGTATGTAAACAAAACAGTGTCTGTGTCTCTGCAGGTCTCTTATTTTGAAATCTATCTGGATAAAATCAGAGACCTGCTCGATGGTGAGGATGATGATAATGATGATGATGAAGTATTTAAACCTCTGAGTTTTAGTTCAAGAGAAAAATGTTCTGCTCACACTTTTCTTCATTTCACAGTGTCAAAGACGAACTTGGCCGTTCACGAAGACAAAAACAGGGTTCCCTTCGTCAAGGTACCAGCTTGTTAATATCTGAAGAATGGGCATGTGCTTATGCAGTATTAGTATCTAAGGATCTGCAGTCTCAGTACTGTGTGTTTTGTGTCAGGGTTGTACAGAACGTTTTGTCTCGAGTCCTGAGGAGGTCATGGACATCATCGATGAGGGAAAATCAAACAGACATGTCGCTGTCACCAGTAAGTACCACCAATACCACCAGTACCACTGCTACTGCTACACTGCTACTGTAATACTACTGCTACTGCTGCTGAAGGCCTCTGCACTTTGTGAGTGTCGCTGGTGTCCACCAGTGTAATACTACTTCTGCCCTCACTTCTACTACAACATTAGTACTGTTACTATACCATTAGTACGGTTGCTACTAGAACAGTAGTTCTAGTGCTCAGCGGGATGCCGCCCGCTCCAGCGCCTGCGGGACGTTGCCCACTGAGCAACAAGAACATTTGCAGTGAAAGCGTTATCTCTGTGTTTTCCCCGCAGACATGAACGAACACAGCTCTCGCTCTCACAGCATTTTTCTGATCAACATCAAGCAGGAGAACGTGGAGACTGAGATGAAGCTGTCGGGGAAACTTTACCTGGTCGACCTGGCAGGAAGCGAGAAGGTCACAGCGTAACACTGATTTCATTCTTCATCATGTCTCTGTTCCATCAGCTTACAGTCAGAGCAGGAAACAGCAGTTCCTCACTAAAATAATTAAAGGTCTCCAGAAACCATCATGAAACCATCCACTTCAGCTGTTTTTTATTTTGTTCAACAGGTTTTAATTAATAAACTGAAATTAATCTAATAGTTAAGTTATAGTAAGTTAACCTTCGAGTCTCTGTGCTGACTGATGATGATGATGATGTCCAGGTGAGTAAGACCGGAGCAGAAGGAGCTGTGTTGGATGAAGCCAAGAACATCAACAAGTCTCTGTCTGCTCTGGGGAACGTCATTGCTGCTTTGAGCGAAGGGACGGTGAGTCCTGGGTGTCCTTGTCTCTGTGTCTTAATCTGTTCTTGTCTTCTTCGTCTCTTCATGTTGTAGTGTCGCTGTGTCTCCATGTCTTCTTCTCTCCATGTGTCTGTGTCTCCATGTCTTCTTCTCTCCATGTCTTCATGTCTCCATTTTACAGAGTTAAATTCATGAATTAATTAAAATTAATGAAAATAACAAACAAAGGGTCAGAACCAGAACCACTTCAATTGTCTGATGCTTGAAGACAGGAAACCGTTACTTCTATTCAAACTTTACCTGTGAACATATGATGATGTAATTTTATCTGACAGTACATGTTATTTGTTGTGTGTAGAAAACCCACGTCCCTTACAGAGACAGTAAGATGACCCGGATCCTGCAGGACTCTCTGGGAGGAAACTGTCGAACCACCATTATCATATGCTGCTCGCCGTCGGTTTACAACGAGGCCGAAACCAAGTCCACTCTCATGTTTGGACAGAGGTGCAGCAACACACCTGGCTTACCTGTCAAAATATAAGACCCCAGCCAGTTATGAACCACACCTAGTGATCATCCTATCCTTCAGCAAAACAGATCTTTGAACTTTGATAATGACGTTAATGAAGCTTCATAAAAACCACCTGCATATCCAGCAACATTGGATAAATGTTACATTAATAATACACCAAGCAATATTTGGTGTTACTGACACACTGAACTGACCTGAATCACACAGGTAGATCCTGAGTGTTTGTTAAAACCACTTCTGCCTCATGTTTCAGAGCTAAAACTATAAAGAACACAGTGTCTGTGAACCTGGAGCTGACGGCTGAGGAGTGGAAGAAGAAGTACGAGAAGGAGAAAGATAAGAACAGGAGTCTGAGCATCATGATCCAGAAGCTGGAGAACGAGCTGAGACGCTGGAGGAAAGGTAGAAGTCAAGCTCCTGCTGAGACGTCCCACAGTTGTCCCACTGAGATGAGCAGGCAGCATTTTCCCCCGAATTTCTCCTTTTTATTTGATGCTTTGTTCACCTCAGGATGTTAGACGGAACCCTTGATATCAGATGACCCAAATTTTAAGTCAGCAAAAGATTCAAGATTCAAAATACTTTATTAATCTCAGAGGGAAAATGATGAACATACAAAATAAAGTCAGTCAACATTAATATTTAGTTCCAGTAACTGCATCAATCTTAAGACTGAGTTCTAGTTATGTTCTGGTTATGTTCTAGTTATTTTCTGGTTATGTTCTTGTGATAAATTGTGACGTTACACATACGCACAGAAGCTGTGTCTGTAAACACTTCCTACTCAGTACAGGGCGGTTGCCATTTTGTAGTGGTGTCTGAATAGAGAGTGAGAATCCTCAGACCTGCTGTACTGAAAGTATCCCACAATGTAACACTAAATATAGTGAACATGGCATGTACATGATGACTCAGTGTGATTTATATTTTGTTTTCACTCAAGAAACAAACAGATGTAGCAGTACATCGTTGCTGACACGATTCAGCCTTAGCGCTGCATTAGAAGGGTTAGGATCAGGGTGCATGAAATTAGAGCAAATAAGCCAAACCATAAAGTAAAATGTGCCAAAGAAACAATTCGCAAAATATAACTTTAACTAGTGAAACCAACAGAATGTAGATGGGAGGTAATTTAGAGACCCCCCCATTTTTATTTGACACACATGTTCAGATTCACGTTCTAAAACACTTTAAATGTAGGTATTTGGTACGAAATGTCTCCAGTGAACAGCAAACACATTGTTATGCTGCACTGACTGTCAAACATTTATCATGTTGAACACTTCAGTTTCCACAGATCAAATCAAAACCTGCTGACTGTCTTTGTCGTGCACATCAGATGATTTTCATAGAGCTCAACCTCTCTGTCCAGGCGAGTCTGTACCTGTGGAAGAGCAGCTCAGCAGCAGGAACAAGAAGAGCAGCAGTGAGACGACAGCAGTGATGGACAGCTTGGCCCCTCCCCCTGTCCCTCTGTCCAACGAGGAGAAGATGCAGTATGAGACGCTGATTACCGACCTGTACCAGCAGCTGGATGACAAGGTGAGTCTCACCTGGACCAACTCGGACCAGATGTTGTATGTGTTTATCCTACTGAAGCATTGATTTGTGTTTCAGGATGATGAGATCAACCACCAGAGCCAGACCGTCGAGAAACTGAAGCAGCAGCTGATTGATCAGGATGAGGTGAGTCTCCCCTGAGTTTTACAGCCTCTGGTGTGGAAAGGTAGACTACCGTCAGTCTTAATCAATCCTCTGCCTGTGCAGCTGCTGGTGTCCAGTCGTCAGGATTACGAGCGTCTGCAGGAGGAGCTTTCCCGGCTGCAGAGGGACAGCGACTCAGCCAAAGAGGAGGTGAAGGAGGTGCTGCAAGCGCTGGAGGAGCTTGCCGTCAACTACGACCATAAGAGTCAAGAGGTAGAGAACAAGAACCGCTGCAACGAGCAGCTGAACGAGGAGCTGGCACACAAAACGGTGAGTCCACAGACAGAAACGTGTCCGGAAGGCAGGTGTGAAAATGTCTGCACACCATAGAAACCTGAGCCCTGTGGACCCCCCATCACTGAAGACAAACTGACTTAGTGAGCAGCTCTTCTTCTTCTTCACCTGTGTTTCAGGTGAGTCTGGAAGGAGTTCAGAGGGAACTGCTCTCTCTGCAGGAGCTCAGTTCTCATCATAAGAAGAGGTCTGCAGAGATCATCAGTCTGCTGCTCAAAGACCTCAGTGACATCGGTAGCGTCCTTGGAACCACTGATCTCAAAGCCGTAAGGCTCCAAATCTCTCTTCTCCTTCTCAGTTTATCTAAGTGTCACAGCTCATTATCTCAGTGTCCAGTTTTGTTCATGCTGCTCTGTCAGACTAAACCCGGTCCACCACAGACCGGACGATCAGTCCATACTGACTGACTCAGTCCTCTGCCTCTTTAGATGACGGAGACGAGCGGCTCGATGGAGGAGGAGTTCACCACAGCTCGTCTCTACATCAGCAAGATGAAGTCTGAGGTCAAATCTTTGGTGAACCGCAGCAAACAGCTGGAGGTGAACCTGACGGAGAACAGCTGCAGGATGGAAGCCAGCGAGAAGGAGCTCAACAGTTGCCAGCTGCTCGTCTCCCAGGTACAGACATGAGAGTTAAATGTCAGAGGAACCACAATCAACTTGATCAACTTTCCAAACAAAGAGCTCAGAGAAGACATGGTGTAAAAGAACAGGGGTAAAGAAATGACAGTTAAAGTTATTAAAGACAGCTTTTGGATCAGTACTGTAGAACATGAGAACACTCCTGTCGTTTGGCTGTATGATTAAAGTTGTTGGTGTTTTTATTAATGCTGCCGCGGTTGCAGCTTCAGGCTAAGTTGGCGTCTCTGAGCGACGACGTGCAGAAGATGGAGCAGAAGAAGCGTCAGATGGAGGAGAGTCAGGACGCTTTGATGGAGGAGGTCGCCACACTCCGTGCTCAAGGTGAGACAGAGCCACCTGGTTTAAAGTAACCACTGCTCTCAGATTGGCTGACAGTCTTCTGTCACCATGTTAAACACTGAAAAAGCTTCTTTATATATGGTTTATATTTGGTCTTTTCCTTCAAGCTCAGGTCCTCTACCAGAGGCCTGGGATCCACCGTTGGAGGTGGAGATAGATCGCCCATAGATCTTAGTGGTGTGGATCTCATTCACCCCCTTCATACAGCCTGATGCTCCATTCTGTTCTCGTATCCGTAACCAGCTTGCTGTTGGCTCGACGCAGGCCTCTAGAAAAGGGAAAAAAAATGTAACAGGGTCAGAGATGAGGTGACATGCAGCAATGGCTCCAAACCCGACTTGAACCCAGTATCCATGTGTGAGACACTGAGTGAGGCAGAGCACCGGTTGGTCTGTCTGGTTGCGCAGTGTCGAGTGACCGCTCTGTTTACCAGTAGCTGGTGCTGTGCTCCTCTGGTGTTCCTACCAGTTCATTTCTGGACCCTGTTCATCATCAGTGCATCACAGTGGTTACATTCATCCCAAACCAGTGCAGCTCCCCCCTCCCAGACAGGCCAGACTGGTATCTAGTCCCTTCTGGTGACCCTTCAGGATCAGGACTGCAGATGGCAAACTGCAAAGTGCAGAGGCTACACACACACACACACACACACACACACACACACACACACACACACACACCTGAACTGTAACAATATGAGAAGCACTCAGTTCATTGTTAGCTGTCACTCTGTCGTCCTGTCATGATGTGTGGAGTATTGATCCAGCAGATGTCAGCTTACGTAAAACTGAAACTTTTAAATTCTTTCATGTTGACGTTACTTTGAACATCTTTATCATCTTAGCATTTAACGTCGGACTACACTCGATGACAGTGCCAGAGAAATCAGGTTCTATAGCAGCTACCAAGGTCCTTTTAGTACCTTTAGTACCATGAAAACAACAAAGATATACAATTAAACAAATGTGTACTGAAGTATCGGTTGCTGTAACTCCCTATTTAGGACTGTGCAACCTTCTGTCAGTCATTTGGGGTGTGTCCGTTCCGTTAGCTCCTGGTTCAGTTGTGCAGCCAGGCATTCATGGAGTACAGTTAGCCTCTGTAGGCAGCAGGTGTGGATCACATCAGAGCCTGCTCAGGTGTTGTCCAGCTCTTCATAGCCTATTCTGGATGTCTGCCACTGTGACTGTTACTGGATCCTGTTCAGGGACGTTGCTGTCTGGTCTCAGATCCACCAGCCACTGAGCGCTGTGATGCCTCCTGTTCCCATATGTTTTTATATATTTTATTTTTAAAGGCGTGTATGTGTGTGTGTGCAGGGAAGATGCACGAGGTGACAGTCATGGACAAAGAGAAAGAACACATGAGCAGGCTGAAGGATGCTGTTGAGATGAAGGTAAAATCTCACATTTTGTTACTGGTCAGTGTTATAGAGTTATAAACCTTTTCAACTGATGGTAGAAATAAGTCTAAAAAAGAGGCAACAAAAGTCTGAACAGTCAGTGGTACTAAATGGGACTGTGCAATATGTATGTGTGGGCAGTGACTATGCGACAGTGATTAGTGTGGGATATGCATGTTTATTTTATGATACTACATATATTTTATATATTTTACTGCATTATTTGCACCAAGAGCTCATCCAATTTTGCTGTATACATGATGTACAATGACAATAAAGGCTATTCTATTCTAATGAAGAGTTGAAAGTAGCTAAATAGGTTAATCCTATTTCTGACAACAACTTGTTGTTTACAAAACCCCAAGGTTATGGGTTCGATTCTCCGTATACCCAATTCCTGGCCACATGCCGAACTGTCCTTGGACAAGACACTGTACTCTTGACACATGGCACCTAAAAGGAGCAGCCTGTCCACAAAGTATTTCCCCCAGGAGATCAATAAAGGTTTTTATTTTAATTAGCAACAGGCCAGTAACAGGATTGGTTATAAAATCATCTTCTCAGAGTCTCAGAAGATGGATGGTGCTTTACCTCCAATCTGTGAAAAGCTGCCAGACAATTTTCAGTGGGAACCAACAAGCTGAGAAACAGACAGGGCAAAGTGCAGTCAAAAAACACTTGATGATGGTGAATAGAAAGTTTCAGTTTCGAATGTAAGAACAAAATAAAAGATCATTGATTCCTACATTTCAGAGTAAAAGTGGAGAATTTTTACTGTCATATACAAGGCAATAAGTTAAATTGTTCAGTTTGTTACTAAGGAGCTGTAAATAAAAAAGCCCTGTGTTCTTTAGAGAACCCTGGAGGAACAAATGGAGAACCACAGAGACGTTCATCAGAAACAGCTGAGTCGCCTCAGAGATGAAATCGAGCAGAAACACAGAGACGTGGAGCAGCTCAGAGAGTATGTTGCTGATTACTGATCACTGATCAGTTTTAACTAAATGTCGCTCATTGATGTTGGACTTTGACTTTTGTGTTCTGCGAGTAATGAAGCCAGTGACGCAAGATTATATGTTTCAGTGTGAACCGAGCTCTGCAGCTGGAGAACAAGAAGCTTCAGTCGGACTTTGACAAGCTGAAAACGGAGGAGCACAACAAGGACCAGAAACTCCGGAAACTGCTGTAAGTTTGTCCCTTTGTGCTTGTCGTAGACTCACCTTTAAACCAGCCGTCACCGTTTCCATCCAGCTGTCCTCTCTACATTACACCAGACTAACCAGAAACCCAAAAAAACACAACACAAAGTAACCAGAGTTCCCTTTGGGACTGGACCACGACTACATGCTGGTAGGTTCCTGGTGTATTTGTTTTTGTCTGAACCCCAGAGTGGCTGCTGTGCTCAGACCTGCTCAAACCAAATGCACCAGGAGAGAAAATGAATCATTCAACCAGGTTAGAAACCCCCCCACAGAAAGCTGAAGTCAGAGTTTAGGTGTGAGGAAGGTTCAGTCTCCTCATTCACCCCACGTTTAATCTCATGACGTTTTTGTCAGTGTTTATTCACTTTGGTTTTTTTAACAGTTTCTTTGTGTGAAAAGAAACTGAACCAGATGAAAAAGTGTAATCACTTTGTCTTGTTCTGAATTAGCTCCACCACTTCTCTACCTCCACCAGGTCCACAAAGCAGGAGGAAAAGTAGGCGCGTTTTTGAAAATGTTGTTTCCTCATGATCAGGTTGTTGCATTAGTGGGGGTGTAAGAAAATATCCAAAATATTGAATGTTAAAATATTATCTGCTGTACAGATTTTGTGTCAGCAGTGACTTATGTTGAAAGGTCTTTAAACTAAATAGAGGTTCTGACTGCAAACACACTTTATTTAAAACTCTTATTGCATATGGTTGTTTATTCTATTCTATTATACTATGACTATTCAAAATGATAATACACCCTTTGCTTGCAGTGTCACTTAACCTTGTATCATAATATGTCCCTGTGTTAGACTGTGTGGTCCAGCTGTAATAATAATGACCACACTGTTTGTGCTGGTCCAGGTTCCTGAACGAGAAGAGAGAACAGGCCAAAGACGACCTGAAGGGTCTGGAGGAGACTGTGGTATGTGGACTGTTATACTCGTCCCTTGTTTACATGCAGCTCTGACAGATCTGAGATCAGCTGAGGTTTGTTTCATGCAACAGGCCAAAGAGCTGCAGACGCTGAACCACCTTCGTAAAATCTTCATCCAGGACCTTGGTGTTCGAGTCCAGAATGTAAGAAACCATGATTTAAATAATCTGAACTAATTGATCCTGGCCTGAGTGATCAATTCTCCTTGTTAGTGCAAGTCTGATTCTGTCTTCAGGCATTTCAGTGTCTGAATTAAATGATCTGCTCTGAACAGTCAGTGTTTGTAATGATGAGATCTCAATTAAATTAAATTCAGCTTATTTATATGGCGCCAAATCATAACAAAAGTAACAAATCCCCTTTGAGCAAGCACTAGGCAACAGTGGAGAGGAAAAACTGCCTTTTTAGAAAAGGAAGAAACCTCCTGCACAACCAGGTTCAAGGTGGGCAGCCATCTGCCTCGACCTGTTGGGGTGAGTCCCTGGAACCAGTCCACATCTACTACTTTGCAATAGTAAATCGGGTGCAAATTCAAATACTCAATACTCAGTGGAAATGCACTATTTTCTGTTCTTGATTTATTTATTTATTTGACCTGTTTATACAAGGCACAATAATTCAAATTACTTAGTGCTCAATGCAAATGCAATATTTTACTCTTCTTGATTTCCTTTTTAAATACTAAATATATAAACTTGTTCTTGTCTTGATTCAATATATATTTTCTTGTTTGACATGTTTCTTAACGAGCTGTTCCTTATTGCTGCTATAACACAGAAATTTCCTCATTGTGGGATTAATAAAGTCTTATCATATGCTATCTTATCTACGTGTCAGTAACACCAGCACTGACTTTTTTCTTCTTCATCTGTGAACAGAGCTCAGAGAACGACAGTGACGAGGCCGGCGGTAGCCTGGCTCAGAGACAGAGGATTGTCTTCTTAGAAAATAACCTGGAGCAGCTCAGCAGGGTCCACAAGCAGGTGTGTGATTCGTCTGTTACCTGCTGCTCAGGTGTCACGGTTTACGTCTTGTAAGGACACTCAGCCAGTCACATGTCGGTTTACGTCTGAAAACCAGACAGTAAATGTAACCCTTTGGGTTCTCCAGCTAGTGCGGGACAATGCAGACCTTCGCTGTGAGCTGCCCAAACTGGAGAAGCGTCTGCGGGCAACAGCAGAGCGAGTGAAAGCCCTGGAAAGTGCCCTGAGAGATGCCAAGGAGTCTGCTGTGCGAGACCGCAAACGCTACCAGCAGGAAGTGGACCGCATCAAAGAAGTTGTCCGCTCCAAGAACATGTCCAAGAGGGGACACTCTGCACAGATTGGTGAGGATGTGTCTATTATAGATTAGTCAGGACAATAGGTGGTTAGTCCTGTGGGGGTGCTACAAAGGCCATTACAATCTAAAGTGGTATAATGTTAGAACCACCTGTGGATTTAGTGTGAGTTTCTGTCCTGATGGGCACTTTTAGATGTGTCAGTGTGTCTGAAGAATTGTACTGATCCATCTGATTCACATGGCCCCCCACAGCTAAGCCAATCAGAGCTGGACATCAGCACCAGCAGCATCCATCCTCCTCTCCGTCCTTCAGACCGACCATCAGAGGAGGGGGCCTGGCATCCAGTCCACGTCACCACCCTTCCCGGCAACAACAACCCCATCAGAGCCACAGCAAGTAGGCTCCAGGTAAGTCCAGCCACAGAACCCTCAGAAGGTTCTGTAACGGGGGTTTGATTTCATGTAAATGGGAAAAGTTTTAGCGTTGCTTTAATGATCAGCTCATAAAATATGCTCTTGGTGATAACGTGCAAAGAGGCAGTAAAATTAATAATTAAGACAGGAGGGGCAGCAGCTCAAGCACCTGACCTAACTGAGGTTACAGAGTCTGATCACAGGTAACGCTCCGTCTTTCACTGTGGGTGTATCAGTCAGATGCTCAGGGCCTGGATCCAGAGTCCAGCAGACAGCCCAGGACAGAGCAGCTCTCCTGATCAGCTTGATGAGTCATTTCCAGTCTCTGTATTTCCTCCCGCCCAGCAGACCCTACATGGTGTCATAAAATGTTTCGAGTGAAGCAGGGAGGTTCTGGAGGTGGCAGTCCCTAGTGTTGTGTCTGAAGTCTGATGTGTAAAGAGGAAGGGGGGAGTGCTGTAACCCTAACCCTAACCCCATGCTTCAGACACAGTCTTGGGGTCTTTGGTACAGGCACAGACTCCAACTGAGTCTGAGACCCCTCCACACAGCTGGTCTGCACAGTCCTTCAGCAGCTGGAGTCTTCTTAACATGTCTCCTCCTGATCAGTAACCCTAACCCTAACCCCGGCTCCTGGTTTCCAGTGTTCTACACAAAGTATCAACATCAGGTAGACTGCTGTGTTAAAATCGTCACTTTTTATTATTTTATATATTTTTCCACTGCAAGCTTCTCCTCCTAAACAATAACAGCTAGAAACATAGTCCAGATTCTAACATGTTGCACCTCTTTTGCACTAGTGTGGTATTACCTTTCATGCTGAAACTATTGTTATTTTTCAATTAATATTTTTGTGCACAAAGAATGTTTGAAAAGTCAATCTCATAAATAATTCCATATCCATACCTTAATGAGGTAAAGGTGTTTAACAAGAATAATGCACAGAAAATAACAAAATAACTGAAAAAAAACACACAAAACTACAGAAACACAATTTAATGGGAGCTACTGCAACAGGCAGCAACCTGAGGCACCACCAGTGTTAGAAGTGTTATTCAATAATTGTGGAGACTACATGTGCTAATTGATTAGTCCAGAATAGTTAAATTATCTTTTTAAAATATTGTAATGAAAGAAGATCAACTGTTACTAAAATATTTCTAATTAACATTGTTGCACTCAGCTAGAGTAACTTACACTGTGTAGAATTATGGAGACTCTGCCATCTTGTGGCCACAATCTGTCCTTACAGTTGTAAAGTTTTTACAACTTTATGTTTTTCAAGTGTTTATAATGCTAAGCAACTGAAGTGCTCAAGCAGCGATGACAGCTTGCTTTCAGCAATCACACTAATTTTATTTAGGAAATGCACATTCTAGTTATTATTATTATTTGCATATTTGTTAAATGATTCAGATCATCAAACAAATTTTAGTTGTACACAAAGATAACCCAAGTGAATACAAAATGCAGTTTTTAAATGATGATTTCGCTTTTCAAGGGAAAAAGCTCCAAACCTGCCTGATCCTCTGTGAAAACTAATTGCCCCTTAAACTAGTTTTTGTCCCACACTTCCTGCAGAATAGTTTTAATTCAGCTACATTGGAGAGTATTTCAGCATGAACATCCTGTTTAAGGTCATGTCACAGCATCTCAATCGAATTTAAATCTGGACTTTGACTAGGCCACTCCAAAACCTTAATTTATTTTTTCTGAGCCATTCAGAACCTGCTGGTGTATTTTGGATCACAGGCAGTGGTGGTGTACGAGTGGATGGAGAAAGGAGCAGGAGCTCAGTGTGTCAGGGAAGTCCCCCAGCAGTATAAATCTATAGCAGCATAACGAAGAAGAAGAAGAAGAAGAAGAAGAAGAAGAAGAACCCTTATAGTTCCACAGTGGGGAAATTCATTTTTGGACAGGCTGCCCTTTGAGGCGCCAAGGGTCAGGGGTTTCAGTGGCTTGTCGAAAGACACCTCAACATGTAGACACAGGAGGACTGGGAATCTGCCAACTCTTGGGTTGAAAGACTACTGCCCTACCAACTGAGCTACATGCCGCCCCTGGTTCAGAGTCAGCTCTAACTATGAGCTTTATAAAAAAGGAAAGTTGAACGTCTAGTCTTAAAGATAGAGACAGTGTCTGCTTCCTGAACATGAACTGGGAGCTGGTTCCACAGGAGAGGAGCTTGATAGCTAAAGGCTCTGCCTCCCATTCTACATTTGGAAACTCTGGGAACCACAAGTAGACCTGCACTCTGAGAGCGAAGTGTTCTGTTGGGATGATATGGTACTATGAGGTCTTTAAGATATGAATGGGCTTGATGATTAAGTGCTTTATATGTGAGAAGGATAGAATTTTAAATTCTATTCTGGATTTTACAGGGAGCCAATGGAGGGAAGCTAATGTAGGAGAAATATGATCTCTCTTACTAATTCCAGTCAGAACTCTGGCTGCAGCATTTTGAAGTGGCTATTTAAAGAGTTACTGGGACATCCTATTAGAAGGGAATTACAGTAGTCCAGTCTAGAAGTAACAAATGCATGGACTAGTTTTTCAGCATCACTTTGAGACAGGACATGAGTTAATGAGTGAGATTAACTCAGCATGATCTACAGGGAGGAAGTGGTCTAAGTAACACTGAGGTCTGATAAACAAATCTAGAGCTGTTGTACATTCAGGTCTGTCCATTCTAGTTGCAGGATGATCTGATAAATTTTTTCTCTAATGGTAATAATTTTATTAGTAAAGAATATAGGTCATTGCTACTAAGAGTTAAGGGAATACTGGACTCTTTATCAGCCTGGCTACAGTGCTGAAAAAAAAGGGTTATTTTTATTTTCCTTTATTAACGATGTGTAGATCTTGCCTTATAAAAGGGCTTTTTATATATTATTAAACTATCTTTCCAGGCTAATAGAGATTCATCTGAAATAGTGGAATGCCACCTCCTTTCCAGCT